>JAUTBS010324001.1:0-17959 GCA_032361285.1 Aequorea victoria | reverse complement strand
GCCAACTCTCCTGTAACCTTGTGGTTGCAGATTTCAGGTTTCCGGGGTAGACTTGGTTCCACTAGTGCCGAGGAGAGAAGACTTTTATGTAATACTTCTAGATGGAACTGTAATGAGTAGACAGTAATTGGTTTATCATTTGACATTGACTGGGATTGTGTATCCCTTAGTTAGCTTACTTTCTGTATATAGGATTTTGGGATGGAGTATCTCTTAGTGATTCTTATGTTGATGCCGTTTGAGCTATGGATGTTGATGTTTATTTTGGGGCAATACGGAGGGCATCCCTCGATTTTGATATCGCTTATGCATAGGTTGTTTTAGGTGAGCCGTACCACCCCTCCCACGTGGGATTAATTACCTATATGGGAGAACGGTGTTACAAGAATTCCCCATCTTCATTGCAAACAAAACTAAGGCATTATTTCCTTGAATCCCGACTCATAAATAGCCACACAAGCATCCATAGATTGAATCTCCCAATCGAATCTCCCAATCATCCGAAGGTCTATTGAACAAGGGATTCCACTACACTATCAGAACTTAGAAACCACACACACATATTCAAGCATCCTCATATGATGCCAAGGTAAAGAAGTCAAGGAACACCTCCGTCAAAGGTCTATGATCGCACCATGAATCAAGCCAAAACCAAATTCTACTCCCATTGCCTACCTTGAAAAGATTCTTCTAGCAAATTCATCCCATTCTTTCATTATAGTCTTCCACAAACCCAACCCATAAGGCCCCCACAATTCTACCAGAGCTCCAATAACCACAAACCTCCCCTATCGACAAGCAAACACATTGTATCTAAACACATGTTGTACTTAAGACTCCTCCCCTTGAACCCCCTACAAAACATCTCTCCGCAACATCACCAAATTATTTGCCACCAAACAAGGAAGAGACAAGATAGACATCAAATATGCCAGACAAGTTAGAGTGCTTTTAGTCAAGGTCCATTTTCCTTTATGAAAAGATATTGTATCGTCCAAATAGCAAGCTTCCTCTTTAATCTATCTACCACTTTATAAAGTTAACAAAAGAAAGTAAAGACCCAGCGAACTTCCCCGACATCCAAAACCGGAAGGTGCTTAAATTATTCTGTTGAAAGCATGGATTTTCTTCTTTTTTCTTTTCTTTTCTCTTTTTTACAAGTAGCAGATTTATTAAAGATGAATCAACAGCATATACTAACCTATTCAGTTTACAAAAGACAAAGCCAAATTAAGTATGCTACTCCCTAGCTACCAAAGCACTCTACGAAGTCCATAAGTTGATCAAAGCCTTAGGTTAACCATCCGAAATACCAACTACATGAAATGAATAAAAATCTGTTTCAACTTATACAAAGACTCCTCTATATCATATCTAAAGTTCTTCAATTACATTCTCCCCAAAAACCCGACGTCAAGCACAAAGGAGCCAAAAGCCAAGCTTTCTTTCTCTTTTGTACTCACCTTCCTCTGCCCCTCCCCTAAAAAATATAAATAAATAAATAAATAAAAATATGCAAGAGGTTTGCAACACTGTTTGGAACACCCAGACCGCACCAAAAATGCTCAAAATCACCACCAAAAGCTCCCTAACTAACACTCTGCCAGACTCGCCATCTCTTTTAAATATGCAACACTAATTCTCTTTTCTTTTATAAGCACATATACAACACCAATTCAATAAAATAAAAAACATCCCAGTCAAGTTATGAATTTCAAGAATATCCCCATGTACAATGGCCCAAAAATATAATCCTACCTTCAACGGTGCCCTATTGTCCCAAATTTCTTTCAAAGGAAGATGAACCCACCCACCCAGCCCCAAAAAAAATTAAATCAAAGCTTCATGAAACAAATCAAAGTAGCAATTTGGACATGTTCCACCTCAACATATCATCTATTTCCCTATGTTCGTCATTCCATCACCACAGCATTAACTTATAAGACGTTCAAACTCCTCCTAAAAGGAATATCTCAAAACACTTGAAGATCATCCTTTCTAAGATAATCTGCCAGCATTGCATCTTTAACAACAACAACAGTAAATAGCAAGGAAAAGTCATCTCCAACCTCTCCCCCCCATACAACAAACATCTGCAAAATCTCACCATTCGCATGCCACAAAAACTTTAACATGGGTCACATCTTCCACAATCTCGTTTTTTTTTATAAATAACACATCCAAAATATCGAAAATGTTTACTCTTGGGTATTTCTTGTTTGTCAAGGTTACTCTATATCCATTCCTACTTATTTTTCTGAAATTAGACGCCATGTATTTTGATGTAATCCTACTTCACCTAAAGTCTTTAGATTCTAAAAGTATATCTCCATACACCATACATAATTCGAAAATCTAATCCTCTTGAGTCTTGACCAATTTCCAACATAAGCACAGTGCTAAAGAACTCAAATTTTCCTGATGCCCTTCCATTAACCTACCCTTAAGGACCTACAGGCTTTCTCAAGGTCCAACCCCGCTATGATATCCAAACTTCCCTTCCACTAACCCTTATCTGCAAGATCCACTCTTCCAAGAATATCTCCAAAAGATACTTCCACAGCAAGGCTTTGTTGAACCACCTAAAATAATGGAGAACCACTCAATTCTTAGAACATACCAAATTCATATATTCAAAGTTCTTTCTAAAACCATGCCATAAAATAAGTCCCACAAGGCATTATCTGCACAATGACTAAAGGATATTTTTGGAGAGTGATCAGAGCACCTTTACTCAACTGAATTCAACATGCCTTATTTTTATTCCTTGGAGTTGCTACATGAATTCCTTTTCACTAAACCAACGATGCAAAGCCACTGGGTGACCTCATAATTAGATCAAAATGAATCTGAGCCCCCAAAGGAATAGTCTATAAATTGGAAGACAAAAGGTGGATGGAAATAAGTACAGGAACAGCTTCCTAGGCCACATTTTGGATTTTGTTCTCCTACAGGAAGAGAACAAAGGATCCAACAGAGGAAAATAAGATGTTGCTTCCGTTCAGCAAAGTGAAGGGTCCTTAAGCAACAGGCTTTGCATTATCCATGCAGCTACCCGTGTCAACCATCGGGGTGTTAACAAACACAGGTGTCTGTAATAGGCAGTTTGTTTAATGAAAAGCAGCAAAAAATGGTGTTTTCTAAAGTTTGCATTCAAAGTCAATAATGCTAAAATCCCCTCTATGTTTTTATCTATTCTTTGGAACAATAACAGAAAACATCACTTATATATATAGATATATATATCATTGCTTATTCCTTTAAGATGTAACTCGATGTTGCCTTACATCTCTATATGGTGCACTCGTACTCCTACATGAAACACCATTATAAGAATTACAGGAGAATAAAACTGAGTTGTCCTATCTATATATGTCAAGTACAAGGTTGCAAACAAATGAGTTTATATAAAACAACTCTGTATTGTAATTCAGAGAAAAAGTAGGGAAAAAATGTTGACAAACTTTCTGTCTATTTAACCTTTTTATGAAGTATCAAGGAAGCATGTTGCATGCCTATTCAATTGTGTCCGGATGAGATCTGAAAATGCTTTTTATTCTCACTAAAAGCACACCATGTTAATGGCACATAGTCTTACATGAGGAAAAGGCGATGAGGATTTTCAAATTATCTAAAATGACTTCCAAGTTTAAAGGGAAACAGAAACTTCACCCCCAATGCAAATGTGGAAAGCGAGGAACTTCGAAATGTAATAGGGCCAGCAAATTGATCATTCAAATAGAGATCTGACCAAAATGCAAAGTATAGTGACACAACTGTTACAAAAATGGCATGAACTGTAGATATTGCCCTGCATGATAATTAAGGCCAGGTAAGAATTGTAATAATTACATGATTAAGAGGATTCATACAATAAGGGCATGTGCAGTGACCTGTTATTCCACTCAAATCTTTGAAATTTGGAGAGGCTAGAATAGCTGTTGAAGTAAATTGCACTGATCAGGTGGCTAAGATCGAAGACCTGCAATGCAGTAGAAACTAAGAACAAAACAAAGGGATACACAACAACACGTATATACATATTTATTAATAAAGAATTTCTATCCTACAGATACCTTTTTTTCCCCTTAATACAAGATTCACATGCCAAAGTCTGGGAACTCCACCCTAATTGGATGAAATACACTGGAGATGGACCTCATTTCTTTTGTAAAAAAAAATTTAAGAAATTATGAGTTCGTACCATCTTACAAGCAAAAATGCTACCAATAACGGAAGTGTACGGAATAGTTCCTTCAGTTGGCAGCATCATAACTTATTCCTTCGTGCACAAATCTGAAAATAAAATTATATTGTTCAAACAAATGATACCAAACAGGATAAGGCTGTAAAGAATTCATAGAACGGAACAAGCAAAAAAAATCAAACTAAAAGGAATAAGGAACCAAAGATTTTCTCTTAAAAATGAATGGTAAGTAACAGAATCCTGTACTTTTACTCTTATCACCAATCTGCCAAATGATACAACAAAAACATTCCTGCGATGCAAAAAAAAAAAAAAAACACAAATGGATAGAAACTTAAAAATCCAATCAGCCTATGTTCAAAGCACGTAGATATATTAAATACAACCGGATATGTCAAACCTTGACCAATGAAATAAACAAGAATAATTTCCTTCTTCATATAAGGTTTAAACCAAACCTACTAAGAAACTCCCCTTACATAGGAGGGGTGACGCTAAACATAAAATTAAAATAAATAAAAAATCATCAGGGGAATAGCTCCTGCACACATAAATGATAAAAACTACCATGTACATTAATTACAAGACAATACCCAGGACCATATAATGTCATATGATACCCTCTTACTGCAATCAACTCTTTCTTAAAATCCTACACCCATTTTGAAGATTCAAAACCAAACAAGTTCCATCATTTTCATCCGTTCCTATGTGCTGTATTGCATCCAATGCAAGTATTTGTTAGGTATGAAAAAGAAAGAATACCAAGTTGGATAGTCTCAATTCCAGTCTTCAGTATTTGCAGGACAATAACATCCAAACAAAGAAACTTCAATGAAATTGCAAAATTTCATGGCATTCTATCTTCAAAATTAGCAGCAAGAAACCATGCTGCTGTGATAGCTAAAATTCAGCATGTCATTAGAAGCCCATCTTCAAGCGTCTATCAACATAATTTCCACCAACAAGATTCATATTGCTAATTAAAAGAAATATATAAGTAATAACTCCATAAAGCAATCACACCAAATTTAAGTTACCTCCTAAAACATTAGTACTAGGTATAATTAAGGGAATAACATTCAAAATCCACTTTTAGCCTCTTACATTGAGGCTATAAGTGTTGAGGAAACGAGTAAGCATCATCAACAGAGTAGCATATGAGTGCAGCAAAACAACTCTACATCGTCCACATCAGATAATAGTTGGAAAGGAGGCTAAAAGCTGTTTGAAAGTTCTTTTGTTAGAGAATATTCTTTTCTCTTCTCTCCTTCGGTTGGTTACATTCTATATAAAGAGGGAGAGGTCATCATCTTTGTAATATGAGATCATTCTATCAATCACAAAAAGCTTCATCATGGTATCAGAGCTACTATAAACTCCAACGAGCTCATCAATGGCAGAAGAGCCTTCAACCTCTCTGTCTACTATGGAAGCCTCTTTATCTTAGTTCTCTCTTCCTGCAAACCTCTCTCATCTTATCTCGAATCTGAGTTCTCTAGTAACGGTAAAACTCGATTGTACAAATTTTATTGTTTGAAAAAGTCAAATAAAAAATATACTTAGAGCAACAAACCTATTGGGTTATGTTGATGAATCAACTCCATGTCCATTGGAATATATTGTTGATTCAGCCAACAATAGAATTTCAAATCCAGGATACAGCAAATGGAAAATCATTGATGCTCATGTTTTGAGTTGCTTCACAGCAACACTCTCAACTACAATCTATCCATCTATTCTTCATTGTAACTATAGTAATGAGATTTGGAGTGCTCTTGATAAATGATTCACTTTATTATCACGACCACATGTTCATCAGCTTAAAAACAAGCTAACCAGCATCAGGAAAGGATCATCCTCGATGGAGACTTATTTGTCAGAGATTAAGGAGATTGCTGATCAATTGTGTGTAGTAGCCTCACCAGTTGATGATGAGGATTTGGTTCTTCTAACATTAAGGTAGTGTTTGGTTCGATGGAATGATTTTGTACAGGAATGGAATGGAGTATGGAATGGGCTTTAGAATGGAATGACAATTCCTTAGTATTGGAGTTGGAATACCCATTCCATTAAATTAAGGTATAACAATTACTTTTGGAATTGACATTCCATCATTTTTTGGCTATCCAAACATCAAAATGGGTAGAATTATCATTCCATTCCATTGTTCATTCCAATAAACATATCCTAAATGGATTACCTAAGGAGTATGATGCCTTTAAAACTACTATACTTGCAAGATCATAGTCTATTTCAATGGAGGAGTTATTTATTGCTATGTTCAGAACAATACATGTTGCATCCAAAGCCAAACGTACCACAGATCTTACAGTTGCTTTTTCTGCAAAATCAGGTTCATCTACTCCGTCTCAAGCAAATCAGTCACAGTTCTTTGGAAACAGAGGTTCCTACCTCTTATTCTCGAGGAGGCAGACATCAGTTTAATACCAGAGGCTCAGGCAGAAGTTTCAATAGCAGACCTCGATCCTTTAATTATAATCAGTCCAGTAACAAAAGTTTTGCTGGAGGAAATTTTTACAATTTTCCTGCACAATTTTCTTCTGGTATCATTTGCCAGATCTGTTTTAAGGAGAATCACACAGCATGGGAATGTTGGCATATATTGGATCTAAATTACCAGCGTCCTCATCAACCTCTCCCCCTTCAAGAGCCTACATGACTACCACTACCCCATCATCCTCTTCACCTCATCTTGGTATATTGACTCAGATGCCACAACTAACATGACAAATGATTTGCAGAATTTGAACATTCATTAGGCCTATCTTGGATCTGATCAGGTCACCGTTGGCAATGGTGATTCCTTGCCTATTCAAAACGCAGGTGATGGAATTTTACCCACTCCTCACTTTCATCTAAAAATTCAAAATATTCTTCATGTTCCCTCTCATTGCTTCAAATCTCTTATCTGTGCATCAATTAACAAAAAGACAATAACTGTTCCATTACCTTTGATTCAAATTCATTTGTGATTCAGGGCAACCAAACCAAATGGACACAAACACTTGCTCTATATTAACATTTTACTTTACGTAACTAAGGAAAGAGTGAGAGGGGCGCTGCTATAGTTTTCTGCCATTCTATGTAAAGGTCAACACTCTCAAGAACTTCATCAATTACCTTCCACTCCTGCAGCAACCTGTTTTCCACAAGCCTGCATTCCAGCCTGCTCGTACTCTGTTTGGCATAGTAGATTGGGTCATCCCTCCATATCCAAGTTTAATTCTATTTCACATAGATTTCAACTTCCTGTTAATAACAAAGAGCAGACATTGTGTGTTCATTGAAGTGTGTCTAATAATCATCGATTGCCTTCTACTTTATCTAATTCTACTGTCAATTCTCCCTTAGCTGTTGTTCACAGTGGTGTATGGGGACCTTTTACCCAATCTAATTGTGATTTTCGATTTTATGTTCTCTTTGTTGATGAATTTAGCAGATTTTCTTCGTTCTTTCCACTTCATTATAAAAGTGAAGTTTACTCTAAACTTCTAGAGTTTAAGTCCTATGCAGAAAAACAGTTTAGTACCCCTCTCAAAGTTCTTCGAACAGATGGGGGAGGCGAGGTATTTTAGTTCCCAGTGACAGAATTTTCTTCGTTCAAGAAGGTATCATTCATCAAATCAGTTGTCCTCACACACCATCTCAAAATGGTGTAGCCAAAGAAAACATCGATATCTCATTGATACAATAATTACTATGCTCCATTAGTCCAGACTACCTTGGTGTTACTGGATTGATGTCCTGGCTGTTGCCACTTTTCTCATCAATCACTTCCTTCTTCAAAATTAAGTAATCAAACTCCTTCTGAGAAACAATTCCATCACTCTCCTGATTATTGTCTCTTTAGGGTATTTGGTTGACAATGTTATCCTTGGCTCAAACCCTACACTCGTCACAAGCTTGAACCAAAATCTATTCACTGTTTTTCATTGGGTACCATCCCACAACCAAATGATATAGGTGTTTGGACCCACAAATTGGAGAAAATAAATATATATTTCCAGGCATGTTCTCTTTGATGAAAGTGTTATTCCCTTTCACCAAGTTTCTCTAACCCCTTTCTCTAATTCTCAGCTTCAGTCCTCCTTTTGTTCTTCCAACACATCTTCTACATCTTCCTCTTCTGTTATATCTTCCTCTCCTTCAACTTCTGCAGCATCACCAGATTACTTGTCCACTATTCCTTCCTCCTCCTCTCTCAACTCTCCTATTACAATCTCCTCCTCTGCCTCATCTACATCCACTATTCATCTTTCAATTCCCATTTTACCCCACCTCCCCTACCACCCAATTCCCCTCCCAGACTGACTTTAATACCAACTTATCTTCTTCCTCTCCATTCTCGCCCCCATATAACCAACATCCCATGATCACCCGCTCGAACTCTCAAACCCAGCCATCCCTTATTCTTATCAGCCACAATCAGCTCCTCTTGTTCTGACACTACTGCTCATGCCCCATTCCCTGAGCCTGTAACTTTTAATGAAGCTTGTAATTTCCTTGCTGGATACAAGCCATCACGGAAGAATTTTATGCCTTACATCATCAAGGCACTTGGCCTTTAGTCCCTCTTGTTGGAAACTTGGAATTAAAATCTCCTATGATTTATTTTCCATTTTTATGTGTCCTTTCTTATTCTTTCCTTAATCTTCTTCCTTCCTTCTTCGTAACCTATGATAATTCGTATAACCTATGATAATTCGTATAAATACACGAGCTAGTCCATTTTATCAGAGCTAGTCCATTGCATCAAAGGAGAACAATGTGCCTCTCTATTGCTTGCGCCAGAAACCATAGTCCATCCATCGTTGAGCGCGACCATCGCTAGCCATCGTTGGAGTCCTTTGAGAAACCCTAGTTCATCCTTCGCTGCGCGCAACCATCTTTGCGCCCATTGTGGAAGCCATCGTTCGAGCCCTATGCTGATCTCAACCATCGCTAGCCACCCCTGGAGTACTTCACTAAGTGCGACCATTGCTGAAGCGATCATCGCGAAAGCCATCGCTGAGTACATCGTCCTTGCCCTTTGCTTTGCCCTTCGACGCAGAGGACCTTCAACCGAGCCCTTCGACGCAGAGGACCTTCAACCGGACCCTTCGTCTGGTTCGGAGATATGAGGAGCTTATGATTTGTTGAAGCCCTCCGTCTCTATGCTGTGCAATTCCTCCCGATTGGAGGAGTTCATGATTTGCTGAGGTTCAGCGATTATGATTGGTTATGAGATATTCCTCTGAGGCGTGTTTGGCTTTGATGATGTGGTAGGTCTCTTTATGTGTTTTTATCACTATATTGATGCTACCGTTTGTTTCCGATAGCAGTATTCTCGGTAGCCGTGGTTCCGGCCTGCTCTTTGATGTTCTTTGTAGCCATGGTTCCAGCACTTTATTTTGGTTCCTCTTGTTTCTGTGTACTATGACAGAATTAAGTGACAAAAGTGTTCCTAAATCGTCCACCCTTGTTAAGAATATTAGCAATTCTGAGTCTTCTGACATCTCCCGTCTCCAATCTCAGATTGGTCAGCTTCAAGAGCAGCTTGGCTCTCTTACTGCTCGTGCTCAGGACACTCAGACTCTCATTGCTACGCTTGCTTCAGGTACAGCTACTGCTTTTCATGATCGGTCTAAGAAATTTACTTTGATTCTAAATTCTGGAGCTAATCATCATATGAATGGTGAGTTATCATTTTTTTCTTCCTCTATCATTCCTGCTAATCAAACTGTTTGCCTAACTAATGGGTCCACCTCATATATCCAACATAAGGATGATGTGTCTCTCTCTATAGATATTATCCTCTCTTTTGTCCTTCATGTTCTTAATTTTGCTTTTAATCTCTTATCTATTAGTCATCTTGCTAACAATCTTAATTGTACTGTAATTTTCTTACCTACTCATTGCTTCCTTCAGGACCTGAGTTCGAAAAAAAATGTGATACGGGATATGACCGTGATGGGCTTAACTACTTTGGGGCACCGCCATCATCACCTCCTTCCACATCAAGTCTTTAGGCCTCTGTCTTGCCTGGGTCTCAATCTTATGTTTTTTTTCTTCAAGTTTTGCACCTATAGCAAACCCGTTTAGGACATGCAAATTTTCAGTATTTGTCTGTTATTTCCTTATTTAATTAAAGCATGTAAGGATCATAAATTTCATTGTACGATATGTGAACTCTCCAAACACACTCGCACTAGTTACATTCCTCGCATGAACCATATGTCTCATATTTTTTATCTTATTCATTGTGATATCTGAGGACCTTCCCCTGTTACTACTTTCTCTGGACATCGGTATTATGTGACATTTATTGATGATCATTTTCGATGCATATGGGTCTACTTACTCAAAAACAAATTTGATGAGTTACCCTTTTTTATTCAGTTTCTTCAAATGCTCAAAACCCAATTTAACACTGTTGTTTTTTCCAAATTCGCCCCGATAACGGTGGTATGTCTCTGATGCTTTTCATTCCACCCTTAATCAACAAGGTATCCTGCAACAACTCACATGTTCGTACCTTAGTTGCACGAAGTGGGGGAGGGAGCGGGTGGGGGAGCGAGGGCATATAAAAGAGTCTAAGGTTGGGAGCGCCTATGGGAGCGTTTATATATTTTATTTTATTCTTTCGATCCAAGATCAGGTAACTCTTCTCCTCCTTTCATTTCTGCATCCCATTCTCCTTATCCCCCCGTGATTGCAAACCCCTTTACCGTTATGGTTGGCTTTGCAGTACTAACCATCACATCTCCTAGTTTGTTTCTTATGCTGACATTTCAGATCCCTATCCTGCCTTTCTTGGCAAGCTTAAGGATGTGCCCATTCCCCGATGTGTCTGATACTCTCCAGCATCCCAAGTGTGCCACCGCTATGCACACCAAGATGAATGTCTTGGAAACTAATCATACATTGGATCTTGCGTCTTTACCCCCAGGTGAGAAGACCGTGGGGTGTAAGTGAGTCTTCAATGTGAAGTATTTAGCTAATGGCACTGTGGATCGTTATAAGGCTCGTCTAGTTGCCAAAGGCTTCACCCAGGTTCCGAGAAAAGATCTTGATGCCACTTTTGCTCCGGTTGCTAAATTGACTATTGTCCGTCTTCTAGTGTCCTTAGTTGCTTCCCATTCTTGGTCTCTTCATCAACTGGATGTCAAGAATGCTTTTCTACATGAAAATTTGCTTGAAACAATCTATATGGATCCACCTCTGGGTTTTCGAACTGAGAGGGAGTATGTTGGGAAGGTCTGTTGCCTTCGTAAGTCTCTTTATGAGATGAAACAATCGTCAAGGGTGTGGTTTAGTCAATTTAGTACTGTTATCATGTCTATGGATTTTGTCTAATGTCACTCTAATCAAACATGTTTTCTTCGTCGTCATCCTGATGGTCATTGTATCATGTTTTTGGTATATATTGATGATATTATTGTCACTGACGATGATACGTCATGTATTGTTCAAGTAAAACAGGATCTTAGTAGAGCTTTTAATATTAAGGACTTGGGCCCCTCAAGTACTTTCTCGGTATTGAGGTTGCTCATTCTCATCATGGGATTTCTCTTTCTCAGGGTACGTACACTCTAGATCTCCTTCAGGATACTGACATGTTAGGGCGTAAACCAGCCTCTACTCTTATGGATTCAACTCTTAAGTTTTCAGCTGAATCTGGGGAATTGCTTCGCAGCCCCTCTACTTATCAACGGCAAGTTAGACGTCTGATTTACTTGACTAATATCAAACCGGACTTGACATTTCTAGTAAGTGTTGTTAGCCAATTTATGCATGCTCCTCAACAGGCCCATATGGATGTTGTCTTTCATATTCTGAGATATCTTAAGACTTGTCCTGGTCTTGGCTTATTCTTCTCTGTTGTATTCAATCTGGGTTTTCATGTTTTAGTGATGCTGATTATGCTGGGTTTAAGACTGGCAGGCACTCTACCTCTTGTATCTGTACCTTCTATGGTAATTACCTTATCTCATGAAAAAGTAAGAAGTAGGCAGTCGTCGCACGATCTTCAATCGAGACAGAGTATAGGGCTATGGCCTAAGGTACTTGTGAAATACTTTGGTTTTGATCTATTCTTGCTGAATTATGTTAAGATATGAAGCAGGTACAGTAAGCATGAACAGTATCATGAACATTGCATGAACAGTAGCCGGGACAACTGCTAGGAGGTGTACAAATTGTCTTTCTCATCTCCTCTTGCTTATAAAAAGGAAGAACTTCATAGAGAAAAAATATATAGAGAAACTAAAGAGGAAAAACACAGAGGAAAAAATATAAAGTTTCAATTTTTTTTCTTTAGTCTTTATCTCAGGTTATGTTATTTTGAAGAACATTGTATTTTTCCTTCAATCATCTTCTTGATCATATAGTAAAGAGTGTGAGCCCGTGGACGTAGGCACAATTTGCCGAACCACGTATATTGTGTGTCGTGTGTGTTTACTTGTGATTATTATTGTTTTTTCTTTTATCCATTGTTTGATCAGTTCGGGTCCGTGGGCGGATTGAATCAACCGTTAGTCAATCCCCAACAGTTTCAAGCTTTAACAATTGTGAAAAATGGTGTAGAAACCCTAGAGGCCAAATAAACCAATCTAATCACTCTCAAACACCTACAAACAAGATTTAACAAAGAAATTTTAAGATTAAATTGAGGATTTTTTTGGCCAAAATAAACTTTTAAAAAAACTTCCATGGAGGAAGAATAAGATTAAGAAGATGAGTATTACCTTGCTCCAAAGGACCCAACTTTGGTAGGAAACATCACTCATAAGTGCTCATTAAAGTCTTAAAAGAGGAAAAGAAAGTGGAATGAGGAAGAGAAAAAAAAAAAAGGAATCGGGTAAGGAGGAAAAGAACCTTCGGTGGCTGCCTTTGCTGCAGAATTTCTGCATTAAGTGGTTTTTTAATGTGTTAGCTCAAAAGACTAAAATGACCCTACTCTAACACTTATGCTTATTCAAATTTCTAACCAAAATAAGCCCAAAAGTGGAAAAAGAAAGGAAATACGTGCAGAGTTTTGTGGGCTGCTATGATATGATATAAATATTATAATTAATGTCCATAAATGAATTAAGTTAGCCAAAAGACAATTTTACCCCTTAACCCAACAATTAAAACAACCAACAAAAGATAAAATCTACACTTTTCATGCACAAAACAACTAAAAATAAATAAATAAGGAACAATAGAATTTTTATAAGAAGTCACAATTCCCAACCTCTCGTGAGCTCCCATGACACCAGAAAATATAAAATTACCAAAATACCCTTATCCGGGCTCCCAGCCCAAAAATATCAAAGTTTACCGAATTAATCCACTCAATAAGATTATGCCACATAATATTATCACAAGAGATCTTAACATTCTATGACCATATTTTAGTTAGTTTAAGTGATTTTTAATTAAATTAATTAAAAGTGAATAAAACAATAAACATTAATTTTCGGTCTCTACATTACACTTGCATTCTATATTTTAGCACTCTTCCACAGTTAATTTTAAAACCTTCATGGTAATACATTATTGAATGTGGTTGTTTTGTATGTGCAGGATGGCAGGGGTTTTGTCCTGCTGATTTGATTCCTGTTCTGGAATTGACACCTTATTTTCTTGTCAAACCGGCTAGTATGGACCATGGATGTTTTAGTTGCATAAATTTCTATTCCTTATGAGAAGAAATTGTTGCAAATCTTTGAAAACAAAATTAACAATAGCTTAATTGTTTTGGAAAACTGTTTTGGAAAACTAAGATGGGTGGTAGCCCACCATCATTATCAGGTGATGCCATCACACATTTGGACTCTCTGTAACTGAAACCGAATTTCCTGGTGAAAGATGATTTGCAGCACCACTGTAAGAAACATAGAATAAACACAATAATTGAGTGGGCTCTTGACAATTGAATGTTCTAGAAGTATCTACTCTGAACATATGTTCCCTCCATTCTTCAAATGCGTGCTTTGCTGTTATACAAACATATATATATGAAAATTTTGCACAAGTGTGCTGGTGTTTGATGTTTTCACTTTTCTGGTTTGTTATATTTATATCCCTGACAGGGTTTCCTTACCTGATAAGCTTTCATTGTATGATTCAGTTCTTGAGAATTTCATAATGATGGATAGGAAAATAATGATAGTTGCCTTATGTAGCTTGGTCTCATTTTCACCTAATTGAAATCTAATTTTGAGCAAGTGATTTCGAAGGAGCAATGAATTATTAATTGGATTATTTGGTATGTAGACACTTCTTCTGTAATCTTTTTGCACTTTCATGTATGTTTCTTACCAGTTTCTTATTTACTTGGCTTGAAATTTTTATACACGAAAGGTTAAGAAAATGAAACAACTAGTTGGGAATCTTTGAGTTGCGTTGCATTATCAACTCCTTGTGTATGGAATATGGTACCATCCTGATGGCTTTTGTTGGAACATGCAGATTGGGGGCTTGGAAGCTGTCACATTAAGGGATCAGGAAGCCCGAACCAGAAATTGTAAGAAAAGCATTCTTGAGAGGAAAGCTCCTCCGACATTTCCCTTTTTGATTGAAATGAGGGAAAGATATTACTGGGTTACACATCGGGTATGTTGGTCAATGGCGACTGTAGTGTATACTGTGTTACAGCCCATCAGATTAGTTATATTATGTTTTTTCGTTTTCATGAATAAAATTATAGTCCTGGTTTATGTATGCAGGGTCCTTGACATACTTGATAAAACAAATTAGATCAATTTTAGAAGTTTATCCCATCAATGAAAGTAACCTTTAAACTAATGGACCATACTATCTGCTTTTCTGATTCTAGGGTCTAAAGGTCAAAATCATTGCATTAAATCTAAATACAGTGTCACGACCCTCAACCCCGTTAACATCAATGGTATAGCTAAAGTTCATGAACTGCCAATAGCAATAGCTGCCTAAGGCTTTTCAAAAATCACCATATCTACATAGTTTCACATCTCAAAGGATAATACATGAAGTCTTAAACATGATATGTAAAGTCTCAAAACTAAAATACATAAGATCATCACATGCTTAAGTTCAGATTCAATCATCTCTACACATAACAAATGTACACAAAATTTAATCCCAATCATGTCACATCTCTTGGAAAAAGACACAAAGGAAAGTATGAATTAACAACCTAGTGAGTAATAGTAATACTAAAGCACATCTTCTTGGAGATAAATCATAATCAAAAGTATGAATTGGCGCTGGTGAATAATCAAATGATTGTATAAAACATTTGATAAAGATACAAAGCTCCATAATGTATGCATAATATGTCCATGTGGTGAATCTAAACCACTTAAAGTGGTAGATGACATTTTCTCGCATCAACTAAGTTGGTTTATTTAATATCCCTTGTAGGACATTAAACATGCTTATTTCAATTCCCACTTTGGAGGACTTCCCAACAATGGCACATGTAACTTTTAAATCCATTTTTCTAAACAATTTGTATCTATGGGATTCCAAATAATATTGAGAAAACAACATTTGAGTGAAACATTTAGAGTAGAGTAAAGAGTTGTATTTGAAAGATACCTATATATAGTATTAACTAGATTTTAGTTGAAATCTTACTCAAGCATACTCAGTACTGACCTCAAGGCTTTAAAAATCATAGTTATATTGAACAAAGTTGAAATTAGATCATTAAATCATTACACGTGGTAGCTTGAGCACTCTCCAATGTTGATGTTATGAAAACATTCTCAAAACTCGAAATCACAATATGTATGTTGAGAATGAAACTAGACATGTTTATATTTCAAATCATATATGTTAATCGCGGTCAAAGTGTCACGACCCCAACCCCACCTTAGTGGAATGAGAGCTGCATCTGGTTGGCATACAGAATAGTGCGATTTTGAAGTACAATAAATAAAAAAATCAATTTAGTTACAACTATCCCAAAATATCAACTGCTACACAAATATTTCAGAATCGAAAAACTCGTCTAATTCTTCAGTTAATTTGGTTCTTTATTAGCTTTCACTCCACAATCATCAACCTGCAGTATGGGTATAAATAAAATGTTTAAGCTAAATAGTCTAGTAAGTAGTAAGTAACCAACTACCACAACTAACTGGATCGAGTACACAAGACAATGAAGGGGTATATATACGAGTTTCAAATATAAAGAGAAAGCACAAATTAATATCTAAGAGTCAAAATCAAATTTCTCAGTTGCCTATAAGCTGTCACTCCAGGAGCCTTTATCCTCTGAGAGTAGGTGTGGGTCTCTACCCATCTCTTAGTTGCCTATAAACGGATACTATAGGAGGCCTCTATAATCTGAGAGTAGACCATGGCAATCACCACCTTTCTCAGATCCAATCTCAAACGAGACAAGTTACACAATAATAAAAGATAGATTAACATATAATTTTCGTAATCAAGACTAATTTCGTATTTATCCATACTTTTAGAAAACACAAAGGAATAAAAGATTTCTTTGCTATCATTGAAGCATTTAAAGAATAAAAGTTGATATATAAAACACTAGAAGTGGTAGAATATCACTTACAAATAAACAAATGCTTTTTCCCACTTTTTCTCTCTTATGTTTTGGGTATAGCTCAAGAAGTAAATTTTCGTAGCATATTTTTTTTATATTTATAGATGCATACACAGGCATGAGGTGGATATTAAGTAAGAGGTGTCAACATTAGGTTCAAATAAGATCTGAGTCAGCTCAAGCAAGTAGAAAGTGTCTACTAATTAAACAAGAGATGATTCACCTCAAGCATGAGGTGTTTCCTATCACGAGGTGTAAATATAAGTATGAGGTACCGCTAGTTAACACATATCTAGGTTACAAATGGTAGAGAAAGCATGAGGTGCCTTTCTACAAACACGAGGTGTCACACATATCTTCACCAATTAACTCATCATTCTTAAACTAGAGTAATTCATGCGTAGGACTAACTAATCGCAACAAAAGCGAGTTCATTATTAGACCATGATAATTAATACTTTGGTGGTTACGCAAAGTTTCCGAATAAAATCAGATTAAAGCATGAACATACCCTATTTTTAGCTTCTAAAAATATCGTCCAACATCGACACCCTGTTACAATTTTGACAATAACTCTTAGGCAACTCAAAACTCAATTCCGAATTTTGAGTTGTAAAGTAGACACATAAATGTACTTAAATTTCACATGAAAATTCCATGAAGTGGTTATAGAAAATGCCCTTTAAAGTTTCAGCTGAAGTATATGATTAATAACATCCATCAAAATACTCGCGAAGCTAGGCTTCTATTAAATCCTCTTCAATTACTAATGCTAACCCATTTAATCTTGTAATTCTTAGATTGATGTATAATAGAGAGATTTGGAATAAGAAATCTTACCTTAATTTGAAGTGTAGTTAGTGGATGTGTAGTTTGTGCGGCATTTTGGGTGATTTGGTTTAGATTCTTGAGGAAAATTTTAATGATATAAGTATGGTTTTAAATATTGACTGTTACGTATCGTATTAGCCAAAACGTAACTGTTAGAGTTTATAATTTTCTGTATATATATTGGAGGATATTTCTGTACTTTAATACTCGAGTATAAATACATAGAGGAGAAGGGTTTCAGGGAACCAACCCAAACCCTATTTTTTGTATTGCTCTCATACTCTCTTTTGTTTTTCTGATCATAACAACCATAATCTTAACATGGTATCAGAGCAATAAGATCTAACCTAAAAGAAATCAAGAACATCATCGTT
>JAUTBS010323890.1:0-10718 GCA_032361285.1 Aequorea victoria | reverse complement strand
GATAATTGGTGCAGTGTGTGATACTCCTCACCAGGCTGTGTTAATTAGTGGTTGAAATTGTTAAGTGGGTAAGTGTTTAAGTCGGTGTAGTTGTGTTTTGTCGGATTCTTTTGGCGTAATGGAGTCATGGTCGTGATTTAGGATTTGCAGTATTTTCGCATATCATATTCTGTTATATCTTGTTACATGTACTTAAGTGTTAGAAATATTGGGTTCGGGAGATTCTTTCTGAGCTTCGCAGCCCACGGCGTTTCATGCCAGGTCATAGAGAGGAGAATACAATCGAAGAGGCCCCAGTAGAATACGTTGAACCGTGGCGCACTTGATCAAGTAGCGGCTGCGCTTGGAAGAAGTTTTATTTCTGTAATCCTTTTGATGTTAGACTGTAATAATTAAACAGGTTGTGCAATGTGCAAGAAGATACAATCGTTATTATCCATGATAAATATTAAATTTTGTTGGTGGTTGTCATTAGAATAACCCTAAATATTATAATTATGTCTCATAACAAACCGAATTTTTGGGGCGTTACACCTGTAGCAAGATTAGAAGCTATAAAAATGCTCTTAACATTTGCATGTCAAAGGGACTTTTCATTATATCAAATGGACGTTAAAAGTGCATTTTAAAATGGTTACATAAACAAAGAAGTATATGTAAAGCAACTCCCTAGTTTTGAAAATCACAAATATTCAGACCATGTCTATAAGCTTTCAAAAGCTTTATATGGATTAAAATAAGCACCAAGGGCTTGGTATGAAAGAGTAAGCGGGTTCTTGATTGAAAAAGAATTTTCTAGAGGAAAATTAGATTCAACCCTATTTATAAAACAAAAGGGAAAAGACATGTTATTAGTACATATTTACGTTGATGATATCATCTTTGGATCTACTAATAACAATCTAAGCAATGAGTTTGCCGAGATCATGTAGAAAGAATTTGAGATGAGTATGATGGGAGAACTAAATTTCTTTCTCGGTATTCAAATAAAGCAAACAAAAGAAGGAACGTTCATAAATCAAGCAAAATACGCCAAGAAATTGTTGAAAAGATTTGATATAGAATGTGCTAAACCCTCCACAACTCCTATGAGCACTTCAACAAAAAGTCAAATGACCAAAACTGTGTTTATAACAAAGCATGCTTAGGTTACGAAAAGTCAAATGACCAAAAATTTCTCAAATATTTAACCAATTACAAAATACCATGCTGTAAACATTGTGGTAGGCTAGGACGTACCAAAATTACTTGTCCAGATAAAAACAAAGTATGGGTTCCCAAAAACATACCTTATACTAACATAAATGGACCTAAGGAAAAATGAGTACCAAAAGAAACTGTTTAGTTGTTTGTTTTGTAGATGCGCTTAAAGTCAAATTCACACAAGGACAAATAGTTTCTAGATAGTGGATGCTCGCGACACATGACACGCAACAAAAAATAAATTCATATCTATCACATTAAAGAATGGAGGACACGTAATGTGTTAAACCCTCCACTCCTATGAGCACTTCAACAACTCTGGACAAAGATGAAAAACGTAAATCAGTCGACAATAAAAAATACTGAGGTATGATCGGAAGTCTTCTCTACTTAACTGCAAGTCGACCTGATATTATGTTTAGTGTTTATCTATGTGCAAGATATCAATCTGATCCTAAATAATCGCATCTAATTGCTGTAAAAAGAATTTTAAGATATCTTATAGGAATAATAAATTTAGGCATCTGGTATCCTAAAAACACAATCCTTAATCTATTAAGTTTTTTGGATGCTGATTTTGCTCGTTGTAGGTCAGATCGTAAGAGTACTAGTGGATCATGCCATTTCTTAGGAAATTATATTGTCTCTTGGTCATGTAAGAAACAAAACTCTGTTGCTACCTCAACCACAGAAGCTGAATATATAGCTGTAGGTAATTATTGTGCTCAAATGTTATACATGAAACAACAATTGAAAGATTTTAATTTAAAATATGATAAAGTTCCTATCAAATGTGATAATACGAGTGCAATCAACTTATCTAAAAATCCCATTCAGCACTCAAGAACAAAATATATAGAAATAAGACATCATTTTATAAGAGATTATGTAAAAAAAGGTAATATTTTATTAGGATTTATAAGTACGGAGCACCAATTAGCTAATATATTCACCAAACCTTTAAATGTGGAATGTTTTAATTACATAAAAACTGAATTAGGTATGCTAAATCCATGAAAATACCCCAAAATATTCATAGGCAGTATTTTTTCCTTGGTTGAGTCGACTCACAACTCCTTGTGTCGACTCACGGACCTTGACTGTCAATGTGTCGACTCATATTACACTTGTGTCGACTCAGAGACCACAGTCCTGAAAGCTTGTCACTCCTGTGTCGACTCACGTTCAACTTCTGTCGACTCACGATTGCATTGTGTCAACACAAGTCCCCAGCAAGCCTCATTGTGTTGACTCAAGACCCCAACAGGTCGACCCAAAGGCGCGGGTATATATAAAGTTCTGAGCCCCCAAATTCATTTTAAAATTTAAATCTCTCTCTCTACCTCTCACGAGTCATCACCCACCGAAGTCACCCCTTCTCTCCCTTGACTCAGACTCTATCAAAACATCACATCACCCTCCTCTCCTCTCTCCTAAACCGTCAACGACCTCCTCCATTCTGTCAAAACCTTCACTGGTGATCTCACCAGCTGCCTGAACTGAGCCCTAGCTCGTTGGCAAGTCTTTTTCTGTTTCTTCTCATCTTTGAACCAAACTTTAAATTGAGCAATGAAACCTTCAATTCCATCACAAAAAAGCAAGAAACGTCCATCGTTGCAAGATGAAGGAGCTTTGGGGTCGAAGAAAAGCAAGAAAGCCCCTTCTTCAACCCCGGTACCTCTGGTTTGCTGAGACACCTCCACCCAAGAAAGGTACACCACGATCTTTCTATCTCGACAAGTCCCGGATGGGCGTTGTATCGATTTCTCTTTCTTTAATGAAATCAGTATGCGGTTTACCACCTGGTTTTCTGAAATGGGATGGCAATTCTTCGCCTCCATTAAGGAACCAGTGTATCCCGAGCTCTGTCGCATCACTTATGCCCACATGACCTTTCACTCTTCTAAAAATAAAACATTTTCCATCAAATGTTGGTTTGAAACCAAGAATTTTGTCTAAGTGCTTCACAAATAAACAAAGTTCTAGAGGCACCTACCGGCACACACAGACTAGACTGTAACAAAAAACGACACCATTACCCAAACTTTTCCATTGAGACCTTTTTTACCTTGATTACGGGTCCTACAAACATAAATCCCGACAAAAATTTTGAGGCAAACATCCTCCTTCCCGAATATAGAATTCTTCACCATATGATGAATCACGTCATTTTTCCCCAAGGTAGAAAGTTTGGTGATGTTACGTTTATACAACTTTTTGTCATGTGGTACATAATAAATAAAGAACCAATCGACCTAGGCTACCTTATTTTGACAGATATTTGGAAAGCAACAATCACCAAGAAAACCATCCTACCCCACAGCATGCTCTTTACACTCATTTTCAAACATCTTAACATAGACCTTAAGGATACACCTTGTGTGCCGTTCCACCACACTCATACTTATAATAAATCCACGTTAGAATGAATGAGACTCGTAAAAATAGACGGCCAATGGGTCAAGCCCCTCTTAAAAAACCAAGCACTTGTTTTGGTCACTGACACGAGCGACCAACAACCCCCTCCTAATGACACTGAAACTGCCCCTCCACCTACCACAGAGCAGCCCTCAACCTCTGCCCCACCTCCCTTCCAATCCAATATCCCCGCCTCTAACGTTGAGGAACTGAAAAATCAAATAAAACTCTTAATCCACCTCAACCTCGCATCCACACAAGAAATTAAACGTTTACATAACAAAATCTCTGTCATTGAAACACAAAATGACGAAGGCAAAGAAATCAACCTAGCCATATTAGGTGAACAACGTTGAATCCACACATCTATCCAAACCATCCAAACCTCCATCGGCCAATTCTGCCAATCCACCTACGAAATCACCATGTTGTTACAAGAAAGTATGACAATGTTATCAAAGTCAATACTGAACTAATCAAAGCCGTCCATCTAGAATACAAGGACATGGCCGCCGACAAAATCAATGTTGTCCTCAACATAGTAACAAGCTTCATGTCTTGGATGCGCACACGGTTTGACGCTCCACCTGAACCCACTGCACCAACCCCTCCAGCTGCACCACAACACATTTCTCCAGCCAAGGGGATTATAATCACCGAACTCTCTGCTGAACAATTTCGCGCCACAATGACGTCATCTGCCGCTCACACCTCATGCAAAGGTAAAGAAAAAGCCTCGGTCACAACGGAGAAGCAATCTCAACTTTCAGAACAAGATGCAGCTACCTTTGATGCCCTTCTCCAAGAAAAAAGCTACAAAACCCCCGAGAAAACCTTCAACCAAAAGGCCGAAGCCGCAACACTGGACAAAACAAGTCGATGAAGAAAACTGATGAAATTTTCTCTTCTCTTTCTCTGTTTTCTCTTTGTTTTTCTCTTTGGGAATCTATAAACACTCATAACAACATTTGTTTTCTATATCTATTTACTACTATTTCCATTCCTGCCTTAGTTCTTTAAGGCATATTTTCATTTTTTAAGGGGAGACACACACAATGTCTTAAAATCCCTCCTTTTGAGATAACAAAGGGGGAGAAGAATATGTGCTTTTGTTAAGTTTGTGCTTGTTAACATTTGTAAAGAATATGTGCTCATATTCAAAATCAAGAACACATGAACGATTCACATAATCCTAACATTTGGTAGCATATGGAGACCCACAATTAGAATCATTGCTACATTATTTTGAATTGAGAATTGGTATCATAGTTGAGAATTGGTATAATAGCTATTTAACAATTGGTATAATATTATATTGGAATATTGGATTCATGATATTATTTGGTATGATATTAATTGATATAGCAGCTTATGATATTATGTTTGATATTTCATATTTGGATTCATGTATGATTCAATTGGTATGTTTAAAAATCTTAAGAGCATGACTTAACATCTTTTATGATTCAATTGCTATATATGGTTGGATTGAAATATATTTTGATATACCATTTATTGAGATACATGCTTAAGTTAATAAACATATGGTTGTTTTGTTGGAATATGTTGAATATAATGAAGTATCTCGTAAGAGGGAGATTTTTTTAAATCATTTACCAAAAATCTTACAAACTCTTTTCTTAACAAAATGTTTGTCATCATAAAAAAGGGGAAGATTGTCAGTCCCAAAATTTTAAGTGAAACGTGTATGGATATTAATGATAACAAACATAGTTTTTAAATGATTAAACAAAGCTCAAACTGTTTTCAATTAACGCTTAAATGATTTAAATTAATGTGTTAGTTAATCATATTCATAATATCGCAATATCTATCGTATTTATTTTAGTTAATCATCAAAAGTTTGTTGGATTTTTAGTTAATAGGTTAACTTCCATTAAAGGGGTTAACTTTGTATTTAATTTTGTTTTAAGTGATTTTAGGTACTTAAATAAGTTCATATACATCTTCCCAAATAATACCCAAATAAATAAACAATGTCCAAACAGGCCTTAACCCAAAAATGTCAAAATAGGTTTTTCATGACTCGACCCTACCACCCTTGAGTCGACCCAACAAGCCAAAACCATAACAAGTTTTCCCCATGAGTCGACCCCAACAACCAGTGAGTCAACCCAAGCAATTTCAACTTTCGGTACTTTTTGCAAGCTGAGGATTGAGTCGACCCAACGCCTCCGTGAGTCGACCCAAGCAATTTCAGCTCTCGGTACTTTTTGCAGGCTGAGGATTGAGTCAACCCAAACTGTCCTTGTGTCGACCCAACTGACGACCATTTTCATGAGTCGACCTAAAATCCATATGAGTCAACCCAAGTATGCATGACCATGCCAGAGTCGATGCCATTCGACCCAGCGCCCATAAGACCCCTCATTAGTCGACCCAACAAACTTGTGAGTCGACCCAACCACTGAAAATACATGCCTGAGCCAACATCACTCGACCCAGATGTTGACCCTTGCACGACAACCATCTTGAGTCGACCTAACTCATCAATGAGTCGACCCACTTTAGACCATCTCAGACCAGTACACTTCTGGACCATCCTAAGTCGACCCAGACCTCCATGAGTCGACCCAGAAAATTGCCTGGAGCTAAAATTAGTGTTTTAATGGAAGAAACTTATTTTTTTCTCAAAGCATTAAATGCCAGAACCTGATCTTCAACGTCTACATTAATCCAGAAGATTTTATGAGATTTATTTTCTTAAGAAATTTCATAGAATTAACTCAAATCTTTGACAAAGAGCACTAGAGTTCAAAAGGAAGTTATTATAAGATTTTCTCTACAGTGAAAAGAAGATTTTATATACGACACATTAAAGTCAGAATTTCAATTCTAAGACCAAAAGCAAGGAAGACTTTATTGCAAGCACTCCACAAGATCCTGAATCATTAAATGCAAGATTGGATTGCTAGTGCCTATAAAAAAGAAGATGATCTTTGAAGAATTAAAAAAATATCACAAGATCCTACAAAGAAATATCTAGTGAGAGAAAATCATCATTCACTCTGATCAAAAAAAAATTTCATCAATCACATTTTTTCACAAGAGATATCAGAAGTAGAAAAGAAAGATCTTGTATCTTGTATCACTCATTCAAGATCAGAAGAAGATATTCTCATCATTGATCCAGAAAAAACCCAGCTGTTACTATTTATCATCTTCTTGGTCTTTCTTCCAAAGAACTTTTTGTAATATTTACTCTAGTCAGAGAGTTCATTTTAATTTGATGTTCTAGCATCAAATCACTTTACAACAAATCTGTATAAGTGATCTTCTCATCATTGATCCAGAAGAAACCCAACTGTTACTATTTATCATCTTCTTAGTCTTCTTCCAAAGAGCTTTTTGTAATATTTACTCTAGTAAGAGAGTTCATTTCAGTTTGATGTTCTAGCATCAAATCACTTTACAACAAATCTGTATAAGTAGAGGTGAGTCACATTCTATTGATCTTTGTGTGTGGTATAGCACACAAAGGAAAGATCACAAGTGCTAGAAGCTTGGAAATTTCGGAACGCAACTGTGTGCATCTTTGTAAAAAGGTTTGGAGCACTATAGTGGAGAAATTCTCAAGAAGTGCTTAAGGAGTGGACGTAGGCTTGGATAGCCGAACCACTATAAATCTGCGGTATCTATCTCTAACTCCCTCTATCTCATATCTTGTTATTGTATATTCACGTGCATATTCAGGTTACTAGTCATTAATTGTTTTAAATACTTTTTAAAACACAAATTAATTTAAAGATTATATTCACCCCCCCTCTAGGGTCATTCATTTGTCAACAGAGTCGACACAATAGAGACATCATTTTGGTATTTTGGTAAACAGATGGACATGAGTCGACACAAAGAGGATCTGAGTTAACACAAGATAGACAGAGTTGACACAATGCAACATTCCAGTCGACACAAGCCTCCCATGAGTCAACACAAACCAATGTCTGTCAAAGACACCGAGGCTGAAACCACTTGAGTCGACACACATCTCCACATGAGTCGACACAACTGAAGCCTGAGACAAAAATAGAGGCTGAAGTCGTTTGAGTCGACACACATCTCCACATGAGTCCACACAACTATAGCCTGAGAAAGAAACAAAGGCTAAAGTATCTTGGGTCGACACAACCAGTACATGAGTCAACACACAGCTGAAAAATAAGGAACTTGAGTCGACACCTCTTTACATGGGTTGACACAAAGCAAGCAGATTCCTTGATTTAAGAAACTTGGGTCGACATAAGTTAATGTGAGTTGACACAAGGACGCGATCTCAGTGTGTGATTTTAGCATATTTTTTTTGACTTTCAGCGTGATTTGAGGATCGATTTTAAAATACAAAGAATCGATTTTGGTATACAAAAAAGACCCTAAAACATTTCAAATCAGATCACTAAGATTCGAGGAACAAATCAAGGAATATCAGGTACGTGATTTTAAGGATCTGTTACAGTTGATTCCAGCACTAATTCAGAAATAGTTTTTGAAATACAATGGCTCTCTAAGGATTGAAATTCAAAATAAAAATAAGATCAAATCATATGGAATTAGATCAACAACCAATCAGCTTGATTCAAGGAAGATCAGATCGTGATTTCAAAATAGTAACAACTATTTTCTTGAAACCTATTTAAAGTGCAGCTGTGCAATGAAGAACCCAGAACTTAGAACAAAAACTTGAAATACAAAGAATTCATCATTCTCATTTTGATACTCTCACTCTCAATTTGATATGAAGATCATCAACGAAACATCAATCACATTACATCAGTTCATGAGAAGTTCTGCAATAATCTGAAGAAAAGCCATTCTAGTAAAATCTGTTCATCACTCTGTTATTTGGCTATTTCTTTTCTAGTGATCATTGTAAACATCTGCTCTGATAAGAGAGATTTTCTACTTAATGTTTTGACATCAAACATTCTTTACATCATTCTGTAAAAGTAGAGGTGAGTCACCTGCTACTGATCCTTGTGTGTGGTGTAGCACACAAAGGGGAAGAACCCAAGTACTAAAAGTTATGAGCTTTGGTAAAGTAGCTTGGAACATTTTCTGTAAAAAAGATCACAAGTGCTAGAAGCAGTGAAAGTTTCGAAACGCAACTGTGTGGATCTTGTAAAGGTTTGGAGCACACCCGTAAGTGCTTTGTTCATAGTAGAGAAATTCTCAAGAGGTGTTTGAGAAGTGAATGTAGACTAGGATAGCCGAACCACTATAAACCTTGGTGTCGTTCTCTAACTCTATCATCAATCTCTTTCTTGTATATGCATCTATAGGTTGCTACTTTAATTCAGTTTTAATCATTGTTCTTAAAAACTCTAAGCTTATTGTTTTTAAGAGACTCTATTCACCCCCTCTAGGGTCACCCTTTAGGTAACATAGATCGCTCTCAGTAAGCTCATTTGTCGAATTCAACGTCAAGAATTTAATCATCCCAGTTCTTGAATCAAAATCAAGACGCGAGAATAACTTATATTCTTGAGTTATTGTATGGAAGATTTTGAGAATTTTGAGATTTTCAAAATTCCCAAGTATAACAGCTAGGATTTTTTTAGAGAGAGAGAGAGAGTAGGGTTTAAGGTTGGTGGCTTAAAAATTCTTGTCCTTTCATTTAGGGTTTTGGTATGTATATATAGATGCAAGGGAGAGAAATTCGAACTCTCAAAGAAAGTTGCTAAAGTTGAAAAAAGTTATCAAAATCATGCACGGTGGCTAGGGTTTGCAAAATGGCGCAGTGTGACGAACCACGGGAGAAGGTCGGAGTGGCCTTTATGGAGAGCCGGATCGGCCAACCAAGAGGGCTCCCCAGGGCTTTTGTGCCGGTCCGGCACTCAGGGTGGCGCGGGTTCGTTTTCAAATTTTTTGGTATTTTTGGTTAAAAATGAGTTTTTTGAGGTTTAAAATATTTTTTTGGTTTAAAATTTTATTTTTTGGATTTAAGCGCTTGTTTGGGAATGTATTTTTGGTTTAAAATAAAATAAAATTTCTTTTCGAAAACTTTAAAAAATTTGGACAATTAGGGTTCGAACAGAATTTCGGTAAATCTCGAATTCTTAATTTTGAAACTTGACCGAAGTCATCTTATATTTATAATAAGACTAAAATATAAATATATTATTTTTATTTTTAATATTTTCATCTCTATTTTTTATTTTCATATTTTTGATTTTAATAATTTATCAATTATTATATTTACTTATCATATTATCACTAATTTTTATTCGTATCACCCTCTTAAAATTTACAAATTATCCCGATATATTGCCGCTCCTGTCCCGACTTGATTTTTTTATGATTTTTCTTTTCCCATCCCGCCTCGATGAAATAAGAAATTGGAACGGGTGTGAGCGGGCCGAAAAAAAGCAGATGGAGACCCAAGAGCCCATCTTCTTTATCTCATCGAAATCGGGACATGAGGATACGGTTCTTGCGGACTAACTCCCGTCAAATTCTTTGGACCCGATGTATACCATTCGAACCATTGGTTAATGATCTAGTAACTTTTATCTGACGTTACAAGTCAATAGATTCATAGAATCTGAATGACAAATTCTGATTTCTTATATGGTTAGAGATAAAAAATAATAGGTTCGTTTAAAACAGGAATCGTCACTTAATTCTAATGTCAAAGAATCGTTTTCTCGAATAACTCTATTTAGATAAGGCATAACCATTTCATTACCAAAACAAACATAGCTCAGAGCTAAAGTACGAGGTAGGAAGGGATTAAGAACCCATCTCACCTGAAAACTATGCCGACCTCTACTCATCACTCATATGTTTATGATGAGGATTTAGCTGGCCGGCTGGTTATCCAGACCGAGGCGGGAAAAGCTTGGGCATGGGAGAATCAGAAAACTGAGGCAGGGAAGAAATTAAGGTCCAAAAGCTCCATCACGAGAGAACGAGAGATGCTGAGCAAGAGTATCCTACTCGGTCGGGCGCGCCTGCTCAGCGGTACCGACCGATCGAGGAGAACATCGACCGAGTACTGAAATGGTAACTCCGCGAAATCAGCCAAGAGATCACCAAGGATCCCGAGAATATCGCTATACAGACGAATGATCAGGGATTCT
>JAUTBS010323779.1:0-10719 GCA_032361285.1 Aequorea victoria | reverse complement strand
TTTTAAAATTGTCCTTAGTGGTACGCAACTCTTCAAAATGGGACCCCTCGGTAAATCTCTCAAATAAATTTTTCTTTTAGACTTTATTTGAGTATAATTCCAAGAACTAATTTTTTGAGCCCATGTTCTTTTATTCTTTTTATACTTGTCATTGCTTTTTTAAAACTTTTTCAACTTTGCCTATCTCTTTGGCCCACTTTGACTCTCGTATCATATTCTTCCCTTGTCATTTAGAATTTTGTTTCTAGGATTTGAAACGATAATTATCATTCCATGACGCTTAGTGCTTGCTTAACATTTATCAAAAGTATGAGCTACTACAGCTTATATCGCTAAACTGGAGCCTAAGTGTGATAGAATTTGATACCGGCTTTTGGAGAATCACCGAATGTACTCCGGGACTCAGATAACGCTAGATCTTGATAAATTTGGCTGAGAGGCTATTGATAACCTAAATATAATCTTTTGATAACAACATGACGTACGATAGGTGCGGACATTATACGATGGAAAAGATTGCTCTGATCGCCATTAGTAATGATCAGATGTGATGAGATGACTGCTAAAACTACCTTAAGAGACGATGAAAGAGCGATTTAACGATTGAAATCACCTTACGAGGTGATGGAGGGTTTGAGGATCGTCATTCTTGACGATACGACGGTTGAGTTTACCTTGAGAGGTGATAGAGAGTTTGAGAATCATTGCTCTTAACTATTCAACGATTGACTTCACCTTGCGAGGTGATAGAGAGCTTGAAAATTATCGTTCTTGACGATCCAACAGTTTATTTCACCTTGAGAGGTGATAGAAAGCTTGAGGACCGTCGTTCTTGATGATCCAACAGTTGAATTCACCTCGAGAGGTGATAGAAAGCCTGAGAATTGTTGTTTTTGGTATTCCAACGGTTGAATTCACCTAAGAGGTGATAGAGAGCTTGAGGGATGTCATTCTTAACGATTCAACGGTTAAATTCACATTGAGAGTTGATAGAAAGCTTGAGAGACGTTATTCTTGATGATCCGATGATAGAGAGTTGTCTCAGGTTTACCTGTATTTCTTAGATATTGGATTGATTTTGAGATTTTTGCAGAATTTATATTTTGGAAGACTTGTGATTTTGACAGTGCTCTTGATTCTTTAGAAAAGAGATTGTGATCTAAAATGGGGTGTCAACAACTCCTTTGGATCAGCCAGTCTTTCCAAACCTCCTAATTGCTTGAGGTATGTTCCTATAAAAAGAAGTTATCCCAAATTTTAGTACTAACTGTACATTCTCTAAAGAGATGATTTAAATCCTCAGTAAAGACAGCACATCTAGGCCATGATTCATCAGAAGTTAAACTCCTCACCATTATTTGTTTATTAGTTAGAAGCATACCATGTAGGCACACCCAGAGGAACCCTTTAAGCTTGTGAGGGATTTTAAACTTTCAAAGCTAAGACCAAGAAACATTCTCAGCTTCAGTGTTACTCAAAAAGTTATAGGTGAATTTAACAGAGAAGTTACCATTTGTGCTTAGGGTCCAACATGGAGTATCTTCATGATCACTGAATTGAGGAATAAGATTATTTGTAATGCCATGGATCTCATCAGTATGCAAAGTGTTGGGCAAGGAAGAAACATCCCAAGTTCTAAAGTTGGTAAGGATATCACTCACCGTAGTAGTATCATGAGGAATATCCAGATGATTCTTAACTAAAGGAGCATTCCCACACCACCAGTCATTCCATTTCACAGCACTATTAACAATAGGATGGGTCTGAATAATACTCTTCCAAACATGAGAGGGGCTTCTACCCAACGTTCAATTTCAAAAGGAGTGATTTGCTAGATATTTCTTATTCAATAATTGGACCCAATGTTTATGCATATCAGAATGCATTTTTCAGCCAAGCTTAGCAACCAAAGTAAGGTGTTGCGCCCCCATTTTGAACCGACGCGAGGGAAAGAAAATAAGATATGTGATTTTTCAGAGAAGAGTTGTGAGTTCCTCATGATTATTCAAAAATCTCGGCTTAATGCGATGAAAAAAGAAATTTTAATTTTAATAAGGTATTTTTAGAGAAAACTGAGTTGTTAACTCACATTTGATCGAAGTCAATACAGACTGTCAGGAAACCTATTATTCCAAAGAAAAATAATATAAGTTTTTTTAGAAAAATGTTTAAATTTTAAAAACCAACAAGAGCCGAGACTTGATTTGAAAAATGAATCCTATTGGTCCATGCATGAGAGTTTGGGTTCGGAGTTACTATTTGGTGTAGAGAATGTGTTATGTACATCACAACATTATTTTGGTACTGCTTATTTTGTAAAAATAAATTTTAAAATAAGTTTGTCTTTCTGAATATCAAGTGAGTATTGAAAATAGTTTAGATCGAGGCAAACGAGTTACCTACATATCCCGAGAAGGAATCATTTGTGATCGTAGTTTAGAAAATAAACGATTCTGATTTTTTATCTAGAAAAGTGTTTGATTTTTGATTTTTATATTTTTAGAATACTTGACTTGATTTTATTTGAAGAAAACTCTTTGATTTTTGATTTTTGATTTTTGAAGGACATTTGACTACACTAAAGAAACTATTGAATTATATGATTTTATTGAGAAAAAAATTTGATTTCTTTGAAGGACAACTCTTGATTTGACTTTAATTAAGAATTTTTTTATTTAAATTAAGAAAAAATTGAATTTGATTTTATTTAAGAAAACTTGACTAAAAAACTTTGATTTAAGGAAAGGAGAAATAGTTGAATTTATTAGAGAACACTTGATTTGAGTAAATGAGAATTTGATTTGAATTTATTAAGAGAAAACTTGACTAGATTAAAGAAAGAAAATTTTGATTTGATTTTTAATAGAAAAAAATAATTTGATTTAAAAGGACAACTTGAATTAATTTTGAATAGAAAACTTAGTTTGATTAAAGAAATTAAAGGAAAATTGATTTGATTTTAGTTAAGAAAATAAATGATTAAAAAAAGAAAATTGATTTGATTTAAAGTAGAAAAATTGGTTTGATTTTATTTAAAAAAAACATAATTTTTATTAAATAAAGAAAATTGATTGAATTTTTTTTTACGAAAATATGATTTTGAGTAAAGAAGGAAAATGAGTTTTTTTTAATAAGAAATTTGATTTGATTTAAGAAAACATGATTTTTAGTAAAAAAAGAAAACTGATTTGATTTTTTAATAGAAAACTTGATTAGATTTTATTTAAGAAAACATTATTTTGAAAATAGAAAGAAAATTGATTCTATTTTTTTTAATAGAAAACTTGATTTGATTAAAGAAAGAAAATTGATTATATTTTAAGAAAACATGATTTGATTAAAGAAAGAAAACTTGATTTGGTTTTTAATGGAAAACTTGATTTGATTATAGAAAGAAAATTGATTAGATTTTAAGAAAATGTGATTTGATTAAAGAAATAAAAATTAATTTGATTTTTAATAGAAAACTTGATTTGATTAAAGAAAAAAATTTGATTTTTAAGAAAACATTTGATTTTATTTTGGAAATCTAATGGCTACTAAATTTGACTTTCAAACTTCTGGTACAGGAGATTAAGCGAATGAGAATTGTAGAGGATACTTTCTTGATGTTGAAAAAAATAATTTTTTAAATGTGAAGATTTGAATTAATTATGAAAATTAATCTACTTATGAAAAATAAACTAATTACTGAGAATTTAAACTAATTATCTAAACATGGAAACTAAACTAAATATAATATGAAAAGCAATGAATAAGAAAATACCAGGTGGTGCAGAGAACTTTGACGATGGGATCATGTGTGATGCTTTCAACGTCAAAGTAAAATAATTATAGTACATAGTGTTAGATTAATGTCGAACATCATTCAAATATTTAATTTTTTTTTAAGAGTTTATATTACACCTTGACAGAAAATTTAAAACTACGACATAACATAAATTAAGGCCTTCTAGCGCCTCTATTGCGATATCATGTGAGCCAGGGTTTCACATACTCTCCGGCATTCTCTTCGTCTACCACTTTCTCTTCGTTATATGGCATGAAATACCACGAGCTTTTGAAAAATGGATAGAATTTTGAGCAACTAAGGTCGTACGCCCAAGATATTGTAAAGGGTATTCCACTTGTTTTCACAATGGAGTTGTTTAAATCCGGAATGTGTTAAACGTGGTTGGTACGCCACCATATTACCGGAGCGACCGAGGTCTTGTGGATAGGATTCCACTTGCTGCTTATGAAATCCTTCAAACTCAGAATGTGTTGAACGTGGAAAGTACGCTACCACGTTCTGGCCCGTGATTGAGGTCGGGCTTCTATAGGTTTTACACAATGAAGTTGTTCAAACTTGAAATGTGTTGAACGTGGCTGGTACGTCACCATATTACCAAAATGATTGAGGCCGTATGACATGACTTGAATGGTGATAGAACCACTAATCCGTAACCACGAATTTGAATGGCAGTAGAACTGCTACGTATTTAAATAGTGATAGAAGCACTTGCTCCTGTTCGCATGACCCTAAAGATACCTGAACATAATCAAGATTATTTGAAAGCAATCCTAGAGATGCCTGGATCGATGCGACAGAGATCATACCCTTTTTTATGTTTTCTCTTCGAACGTGACCCTAAAGATACTTAGGTATAATCGAAATTTCTATTTTATAATTCTAAAGACACCTAGATACGACAGAGTCTTGATATCTTTGATATTTTATTCCTTAAAAGTAATTCTAAAGATACCTAGATGTAATAAAGGAGCCCCCTTAAGATTTATTTATGTTTAGGTCTGTGCCCTAAATATACCTGGACATTTTTTTTTGAGTTTTCATTGATATTTTGATGTTTCAGGGGCTTTGAAACATGACCCTAAAGATACCAAGGTGCAACAAAGAACTTTTATTGATTTTATTGATGGTTTTATTTTCTAGCTCGTGCATCACGCATCGTCAAAATGCGTTGTCTTTAGATTTGACATTTGCTTCTATGCACACTTGGTGCTACATGAGCTCTGTCAAATAGTGACATTTATAGACACTCATATTTTGATAGGGCATAATGCACCAATCCAATGGTTAGCCCTGACCTATGATTAACGCATTTCTAGGAACAATAATAGCTTCTCGAAAAGATTAAGTCGACACGAGAGTTACTCAAAGTTAAAATTCTTTCAAAATCTACCTCCGTTTCAGACGGTTGTAGACACTCTATTTTGACCGGACATATTTCACTAGGCTGCCAACTAGTCCTTCCCGATGATGAGAATTTTTTCAAGAATGAAGATAACTTTCGACAAGAACAAACCGACACGAGGCGCTCAAAGCAAGATTTTCATCCAAACCTTTCCCATTTTCGACGGTTTTGGACACAATTCTTTTGGAAACCGTCATCTAATATTTTGAACCTTGTTTTCAAACAAAATAACTTCAAAACATATGTTTTAATTATTTAGTTTAAGTTTCAAAAGTCAAGGTGGGCCTTCTTCGCTTTTTGGCACAGATCTTCTTATGTTTTAGATAGTTTTCGATAAATTTTCTTTGGAAGTCATCTACCCATCCCTCAGATCTTGTTTTCAATTCAGAAAAATTCAAAACATATATTTTAAACCCTATAGTTTAATAATTTAAAATTTCGGGTGAGCCTTCTTTGCTTTCTGGGATGCTCCTAGACTCAGTTCCAATCATTTTTTCAACTAAACATCTTCAAAAGATATTTTTACCCTCCATCCAATATTATTTTCTATCAAACCAAATTTTTAAAAAAAAAAGTTTTTAATCATTCATTTCATGTTTTGAAGGTTGGACGATCAAACCCCTTCAAAAGATCAAAACGGCCCCCGAAAAGGCCCCATGGATAGACTTACCCTTGGGGCCCAAGCTAGGAGGGCTGACTAAAACCCTATGGCCGGACCAACCTTAGGGGAAAAGCCAGGAAGGCAAGACTGGCCTTCTGGGCAATGTCCTGGCTCGGATGAATTCTTTCCAACCCATAATTCTTTTTGATTTGGCAAAATTTGTCATATGATCCTATCAGTTTGTTTTTAGCCAAATTCCAACTGTCCTGGACCTTTATAAATATAGGCCTTCACCTCAATTGGAATCCAATTCGAGTAAGATCGAGTCTCCGAAGAGAATTCGAAGCGAACCGTTGTGACGCCGCAAAATCCATTCCAAGAGAGGAGATCGTAGAGAATCTGATTCGGTAAGCAACTTTTGCATTTCTTTATTTATAGTCTTTTGATTTTAATATGAGCTTTGAGCATCTACGAGTATCGGTGAGTTCAAGAACGAGGTTCTCGAGTTCAATCGAAAGATTAAATACCTGAGGGCGTGCTAGACTAATCAGCGATCCACGGGTCAAGGTAAGTACCCATACCCTTTATTTACCGCTTTCATAGTTACAATAACATTTTGCCTTATACATCGCGTGCAACCATATAGTTGTAAGAAGGCAGTCGATCTATGACGCAAAATCTATGTGGGTCTGGGGGCCGTTCGCATGAATATTTATTAAAAACATATTTTCTCAAAATACCTATGGTCTAGATCTAATATATTAATTATTTTTAAGTCATTCTATATCGTTTATAATGATTTTCATAAACCATTTCTATGTTTGAATGAAAATCCTTTCGGGCGTCCATTTTCGACAATTGATTGATTTTCGATCAAATTTCACATTTTTCTATCATGAATTCACATTTATCATATCTATTAAGTATTTTTATAAATTCAAAATAATTTTTGAAAAAATTCACACACAAATCATGCAATTTTGAGTTGTTTCGATTATCACACGATTCATTTCCATGGCATTTTCGCGAAGAATGTTCGTTTTCAATGCGAGACATGTATAGAACTCGTTTGCATATTTCACTAACCAAGAACTCTTTTTTTAATATTTATGGGTCTTACGATGTTAGATCACCATTTTTCTAAACATTTATAAAATTAAGCTGAATTTCGAAACCTGTCCGAGGTATCATGGGCCAAAAAATTACCTTTTCGACATTATTTGTCAAAAGTGCATATTTTTTTAGAGCTTTTTAAAATTGTCATAAAAAAGAAGTTTTTCATACTAGAATGTTAAAATACTAAGATAGATGCCATGTTAGGATTTATCACTCATTTAGCCTAGCAGCATGCGATTTAGTGCACAAAAGAACATAGTATCATGAGGTTAGGTTTCCAATTTAGTTTACCAATAAAATCTTGAAATAAAATTGTACACAAGCACCATTCTGGATGAACTTATAAGTTACTTGAATATTTTTGTGTTAGTCATTAGATAAGTATTAAAGATAGGAACCCAAGAATTGTTTTCGGTTATTCCGAATGCAATAAACGGTTATGAATCTCTAAGATTCCATTTTTAGACAGTGTGCTTTATTTTACACTTTTTGTATGCTTGAGATGAAATTATGCATTTACCTCAATAGCGAGAATGGTTCCTCGATAAACGCAAACCTCTTTCGTCGCGAGGCAAAAGGGGGGTACCTACAACGGTTTTCGGCTAACCTTTTTCAAAAGCCCTTCTATCATTCACAGAGTATTGTTTTCAAGCCAACCAACTTCTAAACACGTTGTTTAAACTTTTTAGTATGTGTTTTAAAGCTTGCGGGTTTAAACCTTTTAGTATGCGTTTCAAAGCTTCGGTAAGCCATTTTTGCCTTGTAGGACACTCAAAACACCCCAAAAACATAAAAAAGCCTCTAAACCACCCCTATAGCCGAACTGACCCTATAGTCCAACACTGTAGAGATGAACCAACCCTTTGACTAGAAGGGCTAGCTCTCTTATGGCCAGTCTGGCCCTACGGGGAATCCTAGCTCGAAGGAACCCTTTTTTGATCAGGTCAGTTCCTAATTGGTCCAGTTGTGGCCCAGGCTTTTCCAGCTTAGTCACTATAGGCACCCTAATTTTAACTAAACCGCACATTAGACTTATTCAGTCTGTCTCCGACAATGATTATATGCATAAAATTGTGTCAAAAGGAAGTTCGTACGATCTCAAGAGTTAAAGGAAATATCCTAATACACCCTAATACACTCCAAAACATCCCAAAATACCAAAATTCCTAAAAATACATTCTTTGCAACCTTTTAATCAGGCGTGTGCCACCTCAAAGTAGCTCATGCCACCTTTTTGAAATTAGGCACGGACCATCACTTTTCATAACGATAGCCACATTATTACCAAAATGGCACACACTATCTTCAACCAGACGCTCGCCACCTACAACTTGGCACACGCCACCCCTAAAGGTGACGCGCGCCACCTCTAGAGGAATCTTCTGCCATTGGCAATCTTCCACGCCCAAAACTCTATAAATACAGGCCAACATCAGCCATTTTGAGGATCAAAATCCATAAAAGTGTCGATACTCTATCAAAATACCAACCCGACACCACCTGATACAATGCCTGAATTCCCCTATACTAGCCAAATTTTGACGATTCAAGCTCGTACGAAGAATTTCTTGAGAGAAGACGCATTGCATTGAGGAGACTACCAAATAACGCCTGTGCATTTGCCCATGATTTCTGCATTAATCAACATTTCCAGTAAGTCATTGTTATGTTGTTTTTCTCAATAAGAGAGAGGTCACTGTTTGTTTCATTCTCTCCAGCTCTATTTTCATTTTTGACCACACATACACACACGACGCTTGTCACGCCCCAATTTGAGAAATATGACCAGCCATGAATCATGAGCCTTGGCTCACGAACCAAGTAAGCTTTAAACAATTATTAGCCAACAATATGCTAATATAATATTAATTTCTATGAATTTAAGCATTTAAAATCTAATATCATAAAAAGTGGGTCAAACAACCCAATATCTCAGTTAACAATTATTATTCCATCAATTTAATATCATTATCTTTTATTCAATGCAGAAGCTAAAAAAAATGAATGTCCTAGAGACGTATACTCCTGGATCCCACGCAGCAGTCCATCTAGATCACATCTTACGGATTACCTGAAAAGTTATAATATAACATCAGCTAATGCTGGTGAATAGAAACATGTATAATATAATATAGTTCTAAAATAAGGATTTAAATAGTTTGTATGATAATGTAATCATGGCATGACATATACAGTATAATCAAAAAGAATAAACACATAACCCATCAATTCATTTTATTTCATTTATTTTATTTTCATTTTATTCTTGAAAATACATATCTTTTTCTATTTAGTCTCGTCATCAATACGAGTCATCAATATCTCAAAACTAGACATCAGAGGTATCCTTAAATCATAAGACATAATATGTCAGCATCATAACTATAATGGTATAGTGATATGCTCATCCGAGAGTGGGAATATCAAATAATTACTACAGGAACAGTCTGAGCATAAAATAGTATCAATGCCACATCATAACTTGGGGCCTCTTAGCCCATTGGATCCAATATCGACATAGAGTCACCACAGGTTGGCGCCTAAGTTTGTTCCCTAAATAATATTGGTTAAGGTCACCGGATACACCCGGACTGTCCCTTAAACCATTGAGTCAATTAGGATTACCACGAGATTCAAACCGAGTCTATTCCTTAGCTGGCCAAAGTTACCTCCGTAGAAGACTTTTCCTTGGCTATTTTCATTGTCCCAAGAATCATATCTCATGTTCGCACCATATAATATAGAAAACAATTCTCTTTCATTATCTTAAAATAGTTATGCCATGATTTTATAGAAAAGAATATCATATAATATCATCTGAAAGCATTTACAATATATACATTTTCATTTCAAATTAATTTTAGGGGATACAGAGATTTTATTGAAAGATACATAGCATATAATTCACTCACCTGAGATCCAAACTAATCTCTAATGCAAAAGAAAGCAGTCTACGTCAACCTGATTATAATACAATAATCAAGATAAACAAAAAAGCTAAAGAATTAATTAATGCTATCCAAACAGACCCTTAACCTATTTATAATTTCCATGTTTGTTTCTGGTGTTAAATAAATTTTTAATTAATTTAATTCATCATTTAAACTGGTGCCCAAACAGTGCCTAAGTATTAAAGAATTAGATTCAGTATTTTTCATCATTTTTCGATGGATGGGTCCACCCAGATGGTCCTTGAGTCGACCCAAAGGGTTCTAGGCAGCATGTGAGTTGACCCAAGGGAGTTTAAGTCGACTCAAGGGTGTCACAGAGGTTTTGAGTCGACACAGCAAGGCTGTGTGTCGACTCAAAGGCTTCTGGTCACGACAAAGGCAAGTGAGTCGACTCACTAGGCTCGTGAGTCGATCCAAAGGTGGAGGGTCAATGTATCAGTCGACCTAAGGTAAGACATGGGTCGACCCAAGATGTGGGTGAGTCGATCCAGGGGCAAGGGGGCAATTTGAGTCGACTCAAAGGGTCTTTGAGTCGACCCAAAGGTGTTCCAGGCATCAATGAGTCGACCCACCAAGGCTGTGAGTCGACTGAAAGGAAGAAAAGCTCGGCAATGAGCTTACTGTCTCAGAATGTCTGGACGCTGGTGCAAAAACGTCCAGATATTTTGCACCAGTGTCCAAGGTTTCGACTGGTATGGCATGTGGGTCGACTCAAGCTATATGTAAGTCGACCCAAAGTTTCGAAACAGTCATTAATGGCTCTGAAACTTAGGATTTTTTGATCTTTCTTCCATCTTTTTTCATGGTTTTAATTACCAATATGTTTTATCATACTTTCAAGAGGTTTTAAACATCA
>JAUTBS010323668.1:0-10719 GCA_032361285.1 Aequorea victoria | reverse complement strand
TACTACTATTCTACTCGAATAGAGGATAAGTTAGGTTTTTAAATTCATTTGTAGAAACCTCTTTCGAGAGCGAACAGTTGGTAGTCAGTCAACAATCTAACATGATATCAGAACAGATAATAGATAATGTTTTCAAAACTCACCGCCTAGATGATAATTATAATATTTGCACGTGTTTGCCCCGTTTATGCACGAGAGTTTGGCCACGTCAGTGAGCGTGTTGAGAATATAAATAATGCAATTAACCCCCTCTCTCTAACAGCTTAATCTTTTAAATGAGTTGGTGGTCAACAATCTAACAATTCTTAATGAATCTAAATGAATCATAAGAAATCATACCAGTCATGATTCAAAAGATGATTCATGTGATTCAACAACCCTTTAATTTTTTTTACTACCATAAAATTACCTTTATAGACCCCGCAGACCCTATTTGGGATATCCAAAAAAGCCACACACAAAAAATTGTCGTATTGCTATTTAAAAAAAAAAGAGAAAGATAAAAAGATTAAATTGTTTGGGATAATGGGATTTTTTAGCATTTAAGATTGTTTGGGATGCTTTTAGCTTCTTTTTTATAGCTTTTGTTGAAATGTCTAATATGGTCTCGCTTTTGTGCTTTCAAACTTGTTTGGAATGATTTTTTGGCTTTTTTGCTTTTTGAGAATAGAATTGACTTTTTTATTGAGGATACCAAACAATACAGTTTAAAAGTGGCCTTAAAGAAAAAAGTCACCATTTCTAGATAGCCCAGATAGGGATGTAATCTGTCCAAAATAAGCTTCCCAAAGACTTTAAAGAACCTTTAGGTAGAACATAAATAATAATTGTTTTCAAGACTACCAATAGTGATCCCGATCATTCAAAAAACATTTTTAGAAACCGATAGATCAAATAAAAATATAAGTAAAATACAATTATGAATGGCTGTGAAGTAATGGTATAGTAGAAGACCAAATTCCTTCCATAGAAAGAAAATTATTGATGCAGACGCAAAAGGAAGCGAAACCGGGAGGAATAAAAGTTAATAAAGAAAATTAGTTAATTTCCCAAACCATTACCAATTTTTTTAAAGACCATGATAATACTGGAATTTTACTTTGATAAAAAATCTAAAAAAAATGTTCGCCAAGACAATGGTATTGTGGGGTGAATTGGCAACAATTTTTAACTCCATCCTTATCATAATACCTTTCTTTAAATAAGTAAATAAGATTCTATAAAAGGGCATTAAGGGAATGTCGCCCATATAAAAGTGGAAGAAACCCTTTACAACACGGGAGAATGACAAAAACATCCTTATCATAATACTAGAATCACTCCTTAAACAAAGCCAACAATCTTAACTCATCTTTGGAAGAAGTATCAAAAAGAAGTTTGAAGAAAATAACTGGCGAGTATATCATGCGCCTTATTCACCAACAAGGTGATTATAACTATAAAAAAGTCATAGATTATTTTACAATAATGCGAGGATGACCAAATTATTGGAACAAATAATGCGACACGATTACTATCATTGATGCAACAGGTCCCACATAAACTTTACTTATATCCAATTATTATAATTGTGTCATATCGTTTGGTAAACTAAGTTGGTCATTCTAGCATTATTGATTATTTTATCCTATATTTTTCTCTTTTTGAATGAATTATTGTATCTTACATGTTTACAATGTACTCTGTAGTTTATAACTCCATGTGGTATTTTCTTTTATGTTGCAATCAAATCGATGATACACAATTTCTATTTGATTTGCAGTATAGGAAAATAAAACAAAAAAAAAAAAAAGAAATCCTCACTCTAATATCAATTTGACCTTATGATAAGAATGACAAATGGCAACCTAAATAATTATGGTAAGCTATCGGCCTTGTATATTCCAAACCTCAACAGCAGACAAGTAGGTCCTAAACAAGGAATGAAAAATCGTTTTGTTTCAGCCGAAATTTTTCGATTTCCTGGATGAGCTAAATGAAACAGGGGAGAAATTCCGAAAATACAAAATTTCGACCGAAATTTTTTTGCTTCGGTGGTTTCGTACGAAACAATAATGTTTCGAGCGAAGCAAAAATTGTTTCCAAGAATCAATCATTATTTATTTTAGGGTTTTCGAAGCCAAAATCAAATCAAGAGATTCAAGAGAAAGAAGCTAACCGATTCTTCAATCTTCGCAGTCGGCCATCGGCAATCGGCGATTCTTCAATCTTCGCAGTCGGCAGTCGGCGAAGCTAACTGATCTTCCAGCTTCCAGCTTCTAGGTTCGTCGTCTTCAGTCTTCGACTCGTCGCCTTCAGTCTTCGACTTCCGTGTTCGACTCTTCGTCTTCGAACCTCTCTCACAGTCTCACTCTCTGTTCCATCCTCTCGTGAAGGCTTCAATTTTTTTAGACGGAAAAGTTTTGTAGAAATATATTTATTTTGTGATTTTTAAAAATTTTAATTTTAATTTTTTTAAATATCCAGAATTTTAAAGAAATAATGAATATTTAAAATTTAGGGTACTTAATTGGTTGATATCATATTATTTATGTTAAAAATTTATCAATTATAAAATTAAACTAAATAATAGTTTAATACAAACATGCTCAAAAAAATCGGTCTAAAAAATTAACTGAACATAAATATATGATATGTCATATTTGAATTTGAATTTTATTTTACATTTACTTATTATTTTTATCCTCTTAAATTCTTAATAGAATAAAATTCAATACACTCTTTTAACTCTTTTGTTTTCTATTAGTAAGATTTAATTATCTTTAAATAATTTAAGTTATGAAATTAATTATTTTGTAATTTTTAAGTATTGATTTAATATAGTACATTATCATTGTATAATTATTAATATATAATAATATTTTTCTTAGTTATTATTTTATAGGTAATCGTGTATTGTAGTTATGTACAGCCAAATATGAAACATATATACATGATTTTATGTAATAATTCAATAATTATTGATTTTTTTAGACTTTATAAATATTTAGTATTAACATTCTTCCTATTATAATGTAATTTTCTCATAGTGTAGTACTCTAAAATAATTATATAGCTCTTAAATATGTTCAATTGTTTATTTGGTAGTCTTAGAAACACATAAAAATACAATTCAGTTCATGTTTCCAAGTGTTTTCAATTTTTTCTTCGTTTCCGTCATGTTTCCGAAACGTTTCCGTTTTTAAGCCGATCGAAACGAAGCACCGAAACGAAATTTTGATCATTGGTCCTAAAGGAGGGCCTTCTACCAACATAATGTAGAATATCCAACCTCCGAGTTTGACTTTCATTCTACAGTGTTTGAGAATGTCCTTAGACTAAGATGCAGTTTGTTAACCTAAATAATTATGGTAAGCTATCAGCCTTGTATAGTCCAAACCTCAACAAGATACAAGTAGGTCCTAAAGGGCCTCCTATGAACATAATGTAGAATATCCAACCTACGTGTTTGGCTTTCAACCTACAGTATTTGAGAATGTCCTCATACTAAGATGCTCAATCTTCTTTCCCATCCCTGCAAGTCTGCAAAGTGTATTCAACACTCTTGACTGCATCTCCTTTTTCCATCCACACTAGGATGGAACACATCCATTCACACTAGGATGGAAAACATCTTTCTACTAAGTAGCATGGACACAGACACACGACACGGACATGATACTAACACGCCGACACGTCGATTTTCAAAAAAAAATGCAAGACACAACATGTTTCGGACGTGTGAGATATTTATATATTTTACATATTTATTATATGTAAAATATATGAATAATTTATTTAAAGGTAATTAAGAATATGTAACACATCACTAATTAAATTTACAAAGTATATATTTCATCTTAAAAATGTTTCATCACAAATAAGTTTCATTTCAAAGAATTCAAAATATTGTTACTATGAAGAGATTCATCACATAGGACGTGTTCGGAAGGTTAAAGAAGCGTCATCGAAATATCCATGAAGTATCGAAAAAGTGTATGATATTATAAATTTTTATTTTAACTAAGGCACATTTTAAAAGTGTCGAACACGCTTTTAAAAGTGCCCAAAAAGTATCGGTGTCTGACATGGATGTATGACATGACACGCTTGCTCTGTGGAGTGTCCGTGCTTCTTAATTTCTTATTAATCCTTTGCCCGATCAACTGGGTGGAACTGTAGATGTGGAGAGAGAAAACTAAGCAATGTACTTTTCAGCATGTGTTGATAAAAACCTTGTGAATTTAAGATATTATTTGATATGTAATTTTGATTTGGCAGAAGGGTTCAAGTTCAGTAAAACAAATTTAGGAGTACATCAGCCTACAAAATGAACTTTTTTGCATCATGTGAGATGGTTTAATGCTTCAGAACTTTTTCTTCCCCAAAATTCCTCGCTTGGTAGAACTCTTAATGCATTCCACTTACAGAATAATGCTGAAACTGAGTATTTACTCCAAATATTAAGCAGTGTATGAATCAGTTAAATTTATGGACGAGGATTAATGCTTATAATCAGGGCTCACTCTCTGTTTTGTGTTACTAAAAGCATGCCATCATACCACATGAGAATTTCCAACTTCTATAAGATAAACTCACATCAAACGGGTTTACAGTTAAGCAAACACAATTGATTGTGAAAGAGAAAAGAAAAAAAGTACACAAACTAACCATGTCCACTAGAGGGATGATACAGACTAAGACTAGAAATACAAAGATTCAGTGGAAGTTGCACTAACATTAACTTTTTCTTCATCCATGACTTAACGTATGAATTTATATAATACATTTTTTCTTTTTTCTGTTCTCATTTACTCTTTTTAGTAGCAGTTTGTAGGTGGGGGTGAGAGATTATTGTGCGATAGATCGCTACCTCAATTCAATCAAAGCAATAAAGTAAACAAACAAAATCACAAGAACAATCAATAATACAACGATATACGTGATTCGGCAGAATGCCTACGTCCACGGGAGAGAAGAAGATTAATTCACTATAATCAATACGGATACAAACCCTCTCTCTCAACCTCTCTAGCCTCTCTAATCTCAAAAAGCTTAACCCTAATGAAAAATTAGGTTCCCTATTTATAGGTCCCATCAAAAAGGACCTAAAAAACAAGTTGTCCACTTACTTCAGCCGCGGAGTACGCTTTCCCGCCGGCCGGCCAGAATGCTTCGAGAACCCTTTATGTCTGTGTTCGTCTGGACACTATAAGAGGGACGTCTGGACGATGGAGTGTTGAGATTATGGTTTTAGGATCAGGAGAACAAAAGAGAGAATGAGAGCAATGCAAAAATAGGGTTAGGGTTTGTTCCCTGGAACCCTTTTCCTCTATGTATTTATACTAAATTATTAAAGTACAGAAATACTCTCTAATATATATACAGAAAAATATAAACTCAACAATTGTATTCATTTTTCATCAATATAGTATATGGTTATTATGGATCCTTTTTCATTTTAACTTTCTGAAATTGCATCCAGGATGATCTTTTCAATTGATTTCTTAATCAATGCATTTTTCATGTTCTCGTAATTCTCAATGATTTAAAGTTGAACTTGATCATCAATAACAACAAAGCCCCCAATTGTGACGAGAACCCTTTAAAGCTCATTAATTTTGAGTTACATCTTGCAGATATAATGATTGAACACCTGCCAAGTGCCAAATAGGACCTTCTTTATTTTGAGTTACGTCTTGCAGATATAATTTTGAGTTACGTCTTGCAGATATAATGACTGAACACTTAGACCCAAAGTCGTATGTCTTCCCCTCTCTCAAAACTGGCAACTACATTCTATTATACCGAGCTTCATCCACAGATTCACCTTCTGTTTTCTTACATCTGGAGTGCTTCTTCTTCTCTTGTCTAACCTCCTTTGGCCAGTCACCTGCTTTGATTCATTAGTAGAGTTCCCAAGAGAATCTGTTTGTGCTGGTACAAAAACAGGTGACAGCGAAACAACTACATGCTATAACGATAGTCATAGTCGGGATGCCCTTCTAGCTCATACAGGCTTACTGCTTTCTCCTTATCAAACTGTTTAGGATCATCTGCCTGGATAGCTGCTTTTAACCACCTGAGACAAGCTATCCGTTTTGACACGAGCTATTTGTTCTTTCACGTTAATGCTTTTCACTACCCGAACATGCTTTGCTTCATGAGCATCATCGCCATCATTAGCGTCCTTCTCCACACATACTGTTTAGTGACAAATTCATGATCACCAAGAGTATCAATGCAGATCAAAGTCGTGGAATCCCATCCACCTTTTATGGTTCCATTCTTCCATTCCACATCAACTCTTGTCTTAGTATATCGATAATCAATGGGGACAATTTTTTTCTTTTCCTTTTTCTGGGCCTTCTTGTCCCTCGACTCCCTCCTAACAATTCTTTTTGCGATGAAGAGGCCAAGGTATAGGTTCCTTCGAAACTGACAACGAAATACTGCATGAAATATATTTATTAGAATGTAGAAGCATTATTTCTTTATTTTATCGGTTCTATGGTCGATGCCCATTTATTTTATTGCTTCTGTTGAGTATGGTCTTGGTCGGGGCTGATAGGTGGGTGCGTTTAACTTAGCTTGGTCATGAAGCAGATCTTTTCGGAGAGGCGCAAATATGCCTTGTCTCGGGGAGAAGATAAGTGTTAGATAGTAGTTCCCTCAATCAGAGTGGCGTCTGGCCAATCCTAATATTGACTGATCATTCTTTGTGAGCAGAGGATCCATGGCCAAGCCAAGGTGATGCTGCGGGTGATCTGGAGTTTGTTTTATCATCGATCTTGGCTCAGGCACAGTGTGCTTTTATCCCGATCGGGCATGATTCAACCCGAAAAGGGGATGTATGCTGAGACGAACTACTCGCCATCGTGTCACTTCACAAGGTTAACACGTGCCACCTCATTGGTAGGAGATGTCAGGTAGATGTGACATGGCCACGTAGGAGAAGTGGATGTCCGACCCAAAGTTGTTGCTATTGTTGTCGTTAGCACTATTATTGCTATTGTTCTTGCTATTACGATTATCAAAATCCTTAAGCCCCACATTCAAGTTTGATTTTCAAATATAAATTTACTGCCTCTAAAAAGAAAAAGGATATAATACATATTCCTCGTCTTTCTTTGGTACATTTGGCCCCATTTAATCAAACTTATTTGGTACTTATTTAGCTTAAAATTTGAAATCACATGCTTAAGCAGTTGTACTTTGGAAAGGAATGTTTGGTAATGTTTTTCAGTTTTTTTTTATTACCTTATTTGCCTTTTTTTCTTCTCAAAAAGCTAAAATAAGCTTAAAATGCTAACTTTTTGAAAGCTGGTTTTTGAGATTTTGTTAAGGTAGATTTTTTGTTTAAGCAAACTTCAGCGTTTTCAAGTTTTACCAAACCAGGCCAAACATGACATGGATAAATCAGAAAAAGTAATGTTGAATTTCTATTTAAGAGGAAGGATGTACTGCAAGGAATGATCAAGTTCGTAGTACACTTATAATCTGAAGCACAAGAGCTGAAAATTAAGCTTGAAATAGTACTATCGTGTAAAACAATCTTTTTCTTATCACTTCTCATGCCTGACAGAGGCAAAAGTGGCTGCTGTAACTGTTGGAGCAACTGCATCTAAAAATAAATATTTTCTAAAAGTACAATGGTTATAACGTCTTCTGAAGCATAAAAGGGTTTGGTCTCTTCATTCATTCAGGGTTTTCTCATGCAATCTTGTTCTGATAAACTTATTGATGATGCTAATGTTCCACATTTTGTCCATTTAAGACAATTTGGGAAGCAGATGTGCCTCGTAAGGTAATTTTTTTCCACTTGGACTGTGCCTCATAGAAAACTAAATAATAATGATATGATTCTGAAAAGGATACCAAATTGTAGTTCATGTCCTCATTGTTGTGTCATATGCAAGAGGGATGAGGAGAATTGTGACCACCTATTTTAGTCCTATTGTTTTGGCCTTATGGTGGATTAGGTAATACCCTATTCATGTTCTCACATGTTTTCCATTGACTTTATGGGTTTTGGCTATAATGTTAAAGTCATTTGGAGGTGTGTGTAGTGTTTTGGCCTGTGGGTGAGTTGTTGGAAGGAATCACAAGCATGCTTACTTATAAAAAAAGAAGGAATTACAAGAATGTTTGAATGCAAATCCTAAGATATTAGTGATCTATGGGATAGATTTTGGTACTCGGCTTCTTTTTGGACTTTGGCGGCACTTTCGGTCAAAGGAATCCCTTAACCTTTTAATTTCTAGCAATTGGAAGGCTTTGTATGGCTTGTAATTTTTTTGTCTCTGGTTTTTGTTTTCAATTTCTTCCTTTTGACGACTTCTTGTCCTCGTACCCTCTTGTATATTTTTATCTATTCATAATACTTCTTTGCATTAAGACCATATGTGTCAAAGAGAAGGGGAATCACTGGATCACTTATTTTTGCATTGTTCATTGGCTTTGTCTCTATGGGATAAGCTATTTCATATGGTGGATATTCCTTAGGTGGCTCCGACAAGTTGTTCACATATAGTCTCAATAGATTTTAGAGGCTTTGGGTCAAACAAAAAAACAAAAGTTTTGTGGAATTGTGCCATATTTACAATCTTTTGGGTTATTTGGTTGGAACGCAATGCTAAATTTTTTTAGGACAATGCAGAGGACGTTAACTTTTTATGGGAGAGAGTTTGTTATTTATCGTCTTTTTGAGTTTTAGTCTCTTCTCCATTTAAGGGTATATGGTTGCTTTTGATTTCTAGAGACTGAAGGGCGGTGTGTGATTTGTTATAATTGGCTTTTCATTTTCTTTTTTGTTCTATTGGCTGGCAGCTCGTCCCCAAACCTTATGTACACTTATATTTTATTAATATAATTGTTACGTTGTTGATCAAGAAATAAATAATTATGCATGGATATATTATTTTGCACCAAACATTAATTTGTTTATACAGTTTGTGTATTGCTAGAAAGCTTGACATGTATTGTTTAACCCCATTACTAGTAGCTTAGGCTTTGGAAGTAGTGGTGACCAAACATGGCATCAGAGCGAAGGTTGAGGGAGGTCTTGATTTCAACTCTCTCCATCTACATTTTGTTCCCTGATGATTGCATCTCCATGTGCAAGACGGGGTTACACATGAGGAGGGTGTTGGAGAGCTTAATATGCATTGTTAGGCTCCTTTCTGTTATAACTTCTGTTAAAACAGGCAACAACAACTTAAGCTTTTGGGACTAGTGGTGACTTAAGATGTACAAGTCTACAAGCATGGTGCCCTCTTATGGGACATGTAAGTGCATCTTTAAGATCAATACAAAATATTGCATATCAAAACTTGAGAATAGTTTCTATTATCAAGGGAGCACACTCAGTGAGATACTGCTTATCACAAGAAACTCAGAACTTACATTGGTGCCATGAACAATGTTTAAGACACCACTGGGCAAACCAGCCTCCAGTGCTAACTCTGCAAGTATAATGGAAGCTCCTGAAACAACAAAAAAATAAAAATGTCTTAGGAATGCAAACTAATGTTTGCAGAAACTTATGTAAGATAGCTATCCACAAGTTTTTCTCTAAACCCCATCCATTCTGAAGCTCCAAGATGTATAAAATAATCAATTTCAAAAAATTGAAAACAAAGTGGTGCAAAAGCTTTAAAATTAACAATAATTCTTTAGAGAGGTAACACTTTTCTTTTATTTATAAGAAACAATAAAGGGAAAAGAGGGAAGCCTTCATATACTTGCCAAAAACCAAAGCCACACTCTTAAGAAATCCTAATAATCAAGAAAAAGAAAGCAAAAAGTCCAAAAACTTCAAAGAAACAGCTATTTAATGGGGGGGGCTTTAACAATGCAATAGACATTTCCACAAAACACCTACTTTATTTACTTTGAAATCCTAATGAAAAGTAAAGCAATTGCAATTCCTTTATAAACTAATATTTTCCATATCAATGCACCAACTCAAAAGCCAAGACAAAAGCAGTTTGAGGCAACGACCACAAGTAAAAAATATAGAGAAAATTGAACGCAGAAAGCCAAATATCCCACTTCAAATGGCACGAACAAAAGGGTAACTCACTGTCTCAACAGTGTTCTTCGGCATAATGCATGAGGTGAGATACTGGAAGCCTGATAAAGTGAAAGATTTTCTATGTCAACAAAGACCAAAGATTTCCGATTTCAAAAATTTCTTCAGACAAGGACTGCACAGCCTCCTAGATTCACCCCAAACACCTTATATCATAAAAAAGCAAGAAAAAATACATATAATACCTCTTGAAAGAATTAGTCCCAAGACAACCAACAAAATGTCTTATTGAAGAGAAAACTAGAGAAAACTAAAAGGGAAAAATGGAAAGAGTTTCAGTTATGGCATAGGGCATTGAGGCAGATCTCATCTAGGTTTCCGAAACAGAGTCAAACCAAACACTAAAAAACCCTTTAATCTTAAGGACAGAAATTCACAAATTAAAAATTGTAGAGAAGTGGCGAGTTAATCAGATGAGTAGAGCCATTAAATAACTATTGATGCCAAAAAAATGTGTTCAAAATTATGGCAGTAATCAATTTCACTTGAGGAGATTTTCATGTTATAGAGCTTCACACACCCTGCATACTCTTGTGCCTTAGTAGTCGTTCACAGGAAGATGAATGAATAAATTCTCCAATAAGGTTTTTTCAGACTTCACGAGGGTTGAGGCACTCTGTTGTTATGGAGGTTTGAGGTTTTCAGCC
>JAUTBS010323558.1:0-10234 GCA_032361285.1 Aequorea victoria | reverse complement strand
GACATGGTCTAGAACCTCAAAGGGTCCAATATATCGGGGACTTAACTTTCTCTTCTTTCCAAAACGAATAATTCCTTTCCAAGGTGAAACCTTGAGGAATGAATATCATATCTCTAACTGAAAACTCCAAGTCTATCCTACGTAGATTGACATAACTCTTTTATCAACTTTGACCTGCTAACAACTTATTCCGAATAGTGGCAATCTTTTGAGTCGCGTCTTCCACCAGATCAGGTTCAAGAAGTTGTCTCTCACCAACTTCATACCAACACAAAGGGGACCTACATTTCTGCCCATATAAAATCTCATACGATGCCATTCTCAAACTCGAATGGTGACTATTATTATAAGAGAACTCCATCAGTGGTAAGTGATCATCCTAATTACCTTTCCACTCTAAGGCACAAACTTTCAACATATTCTCCAACATTTGGATAGTTTTTCCGATTGTCCATCAGTTTGCGGGTGATAAGCTGAACTGAAATCTAACTAAGTACCCATAACAGTCTGCAAAGCTTTCTAAAATTTAGAGATAAAACGTGGATCACGATCTGAAATAATAGATACAGGTGAATCATGAAGCCCGATTATCTCTTTCACATATAATTGTGCTAAACGATCCAAGGTGTATGTCATCTTGATCGTAATGAAGTGTGCTGATTTCGTGAGTCGATTCACTATTACCCAAACAGTGTCATGCCCACTCCGTGTATGAGGCAATCCAGACATAAAATCCATTGTAATGTTCTCCCACTTTTACTCGGATAATGGTAAAGGTTGAAGTTTTCCTACTGGTCTTTGATGCTTAATCTTCACTTGCTGATAAGTAAGACACTGTGCTACGAATTCTGCTATGTCCCGCTTCATTTCATTTCACCAGAAATATTCTCAAAGATCTCTATACATCGTACCTCCCGGATGAATGCTATTCCCAGCGGTCAGAATCTTATTCCTCATCTCACTGCTGGCAGGTATGCACACACGATCTCTGAACTTAAGAATTCTATTGTCACTAAAGCTAAAACTCTTAACATCTCCTTTGTGAAACTCTTCCACAATCCTCTTGCATTGAAGATCATCCTGTTGAGCCACACAGATTCTCTCCAGCAAGGTTGGTTTTACTGTCAACTGACTACACAAAGAAGTTCCTCTATGTTGTAGTAATTTCACTCCTATCCTCCTCAAATCTTCCATTAGATGATGTAGGATGGTTAATAATGCCAAGCTAACTTCTGAGGACTTTCTACTCAAAGCATCAGCCACCACATTCGCTTTTCCCGAATGGTAGAATATCTCGACATTATAGTATTTTAACAATTCAAGCCATCGTATTTGCCTCAAGTTGAGCTCATTTTGAGTAAAGATATACTTTAGACTCTTATGATCGGTGTAGATCTCACAAGATTCCCCATACAAATAGTGGCACCATATCTTCAGTGCGAAAATAATAGCTGCCAACTCTAGATCATGTGTGGGGTAGTTCTTTTCATGTACTTTTAACTGGCGAGAAACATAAGCTATCATCTTACCATGCTGCATCAGAACACAGCCCAAACCCTGATGTGATGCATCACTGTAAATCACATAATTTCCTCATTCGGTTGGCAAGGCAAGAACAGGTGCCGAAGTCAACCTCTTCTTAAGCTCTTGAAAACCTTGTTCGCACTTCTCCGTCCATTTATACTTAACTCCCTTCTGAGTAAGGCTGATAAAGGGTAGGGTAATACGAGAGAGTCCTTTCACAAACCGTCGATAATAGCCCGTCATCCCCAAGAAACTACGTATCTCAGTTACTGACGTTGGCGGCGGCCAATCAACAATAGCCTCAATCTTGCTGCTATCCACAAATACTCCATTCTTACTGACTACGTAGCCAAGAAATGACACACTGTTCAGCTAGAATTCATACTTGCTGAACTTGGCATACAGCCTCTTTTCCCTGAGAGTCTGAAAGAGTTCTCGTAAATGTTTTTCATGCTCCTCTTTGCTTTTGGAGTAGAACATGTTAATACCTAAATTCGAATGGCTCGACGCTTGATCCACTGGCCCGAACTATTTGTCTCTTCTTCTTCAAGGAACCTACAAAAGACCAAAAAACTAGGCACCGGTGTGGTACCGGCCTAGGATCCTCCGATGCTTAAGTCAGTAGGAGATCCTTTGGGCTTTGGAGAAAAATAAAGATGCCGGGTGTACTGTATATCAAAAGTGGCGTACCTTCTTCCATGATCTTGGTGTTGATTTATAGTCCTGCATGGTTATGGAAAGAATAGGGAGGATCCCTAGAGTTTAGGGATACTCTGCGATTTTTGAAGTTTGATATGGGATATTCCTTCAGCCGAGCTAGAATCTCGGGATTCGTTGGGATCTGCCTTATCAGGATAGCTGTTAGGAGAGATCCTCGACTATATTTGCGGCACAGATCCAGGGACTAACCACCGACCTTATATGGTCTCCCATACCTGACCGACCCTACGTGATGGTCTGGCTGATCAAGCCCCCATGCTTGAGCGGCATGGTCTGCATTTCATAATTTTGGATCGGCTAAGATCTAATGGGTCTTGCTCGAGTGCTCTGAGGCTTTGTTTTTCAATCGGCCGAATGTGGTCGGTACCTGAGCGTGGTGCGTCACCGTACGACCGACCTCTTGACTGGCCTCCAGGTGCACGCGGCTGTCTTCTTCAGTCGGCTAACTTTAGCTGAAAATATGCTTGGTTAAAGCTAACCGACCGTAAATTCCATACTCATCAACTTATAATGCGTAGAGCAAAAGTCGCCCACTCACCCTTTACAACGATCACAAATGCTTTTTAATACACATGCAGTACAAGACTGGTCCTGATCATTAAATACAGCATAGTGGCATCCTTTCAAGACGTATAATGCGTAGAGCAACAAGTACTACAAGAGAAGATAGATACCCTATAGAAGGCATTGGTCCCTTCGTTGAAATTCCTGATCCCATAATCATGCATAAAATTGTCCACACAAACATAGACATCCTCCATGCTCGTGCGAAATCCAATGTCTGCCCAAGCTCCAGGCCGAAAAATAGGAATGAACTCAGTCTCATGATCTTCTGCGCTCAGCCTTGGTTCAACAGAAATACTCACTGTCTTAGTCTTTACCAGTTAAAGCTCTAGTTAAAACCTCAGACCACATGAAAACTGAACAGGGGAAAAACACAATATTTGGTATATACATGTCAACGGCATGCACCTAAACATTATTATCAACTAAAACAAATATAAATTATCAACAGCAAACAGCACAGGTTAAGGATGTAGGCATGCCATTTTTTTGTCCTTTTTTGGCAAGGAAAAACTACTTTGATGTAGGTTAAAAGTAACAGCACATGTTCTTGATGTAGCCATACCATGACATTGTTTTATCAGAGAATGCAAGTTTTGCTAAATGGAGAAAAAATAATATAAAATCTATTATTCCTAGAACTCCTTGTTAACTACTTCAACTTTCTAAAAGATATAATCTAAAAAGAGCTCAAAAATCTAGAATTTAGTATCCAACAAATAAATTCAAATTTGTTCTTTTAGATTTTATTCTTTTTAAAATATGTACTAGCTTATCTGTCATGATTATGCTTTACGCTTGCAAGCCAAAAACAACTTTAAAAAGTAGACAAAAGCTGATTTTTGAAAAGCTCCATTTTTGTGCTTTTGGTTTTTACTTCTTAAAATTTAATAATCAACTTTTACCGTAAGTTAAATTACAACAAAAAGCACAAAGTAGGAAAATTGTGATAGGGGTTTATCTGTGACACCAGAAAGAGGGGAAACATAAAAATAACAACTGGTTGTAGATTGCCCCTCGGACGCCAAGGCCCAAGGAAGGGCATGTAATAGATGCTCTTTTATTATGCAGAAGGAGATTTGGCCTTCAAAAGGCATCTTGTGTGGATGACAGCACATGGAAAGATTCTAAGGTTAAACCGTGTTACACGGTGCAAGAAAAATGGAGCATAGTATACCAAACAACTGGTAAGCAACTTTAAGTCAATAATAAAGGATCTTCTATTTCAAAAAAAAACAAAAAAAGAGGGAGAGAGATTTAGCCTTCCAATGCGTCTTTTAAGGTTGCTTTCTTCTTAAACAGCAGCACATGAGAAGATTATAGCTATTGATGATTAACTAAAAAAGGCAACAAATCTTGATGATTCATGTTTTATGTCCACATAAGATTACAAATCAATAAGGGAACTTCTGGTCATCATTATTCTAAATAAGAGAGTGGAGAAGAAAGAAGGCTTGACTTTTGGCATCTTTATGTGTAGATCATTTGGGTTGAGCAGAGTCAAAGGACTGTTTAAATTGGCAACAAAGAAGAAACTGTACTTAGAAAACGTGCGGAGGGGACATAGCCCTTATACAACCAATAAGAAAGAAGAAGAAAAACACAAATGTAGACCCAACACCCCTTATTAAAACCCAAAGAAAATAAACACACTTAGTTATGCTTCAGTATGGAGCCATACTCAGTGTATGAACTGTTCTGCTTCGAGCCGGTCCTGCTCCGCTCACCCCTGGGATACTCTGAGCCAGCCTCTGCTTGACTCGCATAAGGTGGTCCACTCGAGCCAACCTCCACTTTTGAAGACTAAGCAAATGCATGACGCCATGAGATGTGACAAGACCTAGGCTACGAATAGTGCTTCAAAACCTCGCTCAGGACCTCTAGAGAATTGTGGTTTGGACGCGAGAGTTGAAGATTCATTACAGTTGCACGACTCCTCCCACTCTTAGGGTTGCACCACCTTGACCAACCTTAGAGAGAGCGGGAGTACAACATTTTGGCGCCCTTGATTGCGCCATCTTATCCAACAACATAGACCTTTCCTAGCTATTGAGGCGATCAGTACGCTCATGTTGCCACTCGGAGGGCATTGCTCCACCTATTGTCCCTTATGATAACAGCCCCTGGCCCCTTGTCTCCTAATTCCTATGTAAAGGAGGTTTTGTTCCTTCTTGAAGGGTGGTTATTCATTTCACCATCCTCTTTGACTTAGAGTTTCTCTCCATTGTCTCTCTCTCTCATAAGGTTGCATCTGACCTTTGTTGGTCTTGAGCCATTAAGTATCTACCATATTTTTGGATTATTAAGCACGGATGCGAGCATAAGCAAGGGTTCTAAATCGCGGTATTGAAAAACGTATTGATATCGGTGATACGGTCATGTATCGGCCGATATCATATAGTATCGATCGATAAATTAGTAAAAATCAGTATTTGGCGGCCAGGAAGAACAACCACGGGTATTTTGAGATTATCCAATATACTGGAGAACACATTTGTGTTTACGGTAGGATGAACAGGGACCACCGAAACTTAGACTCCCGGTTAATTACAACATCTATCACGGCCGATATTGCTGTAAAATACACGTAACTTTGTATTTTAGCGTGAAGTATTTCAATATGTTAAGTATTATCCAGAATTGACATGAACTTGTGTTTTGCAGAAAAATTCTGAAATACCCCTTACAACCATAATGACAACAGTCAACACCATTCACCAATACCAAATCTCCAACAAAAAGGCATGGTTGGCGAGAACTAAAGCGGTACAGATGGTATTTTGAAATTAGGATGAATCCTACAAGAAGCTGTCGAAATATATGCATGCGTTATAAACGTATAATCCAGGCACAATTGTGGAATGTAACTTAATCAATGCATCGAACGCAAACGTCGCCGCGCTTAATTACGTATTCTGGGCATTCAAAACCGGTCATATGCATTGATTGTACGCATCTAATAGGGAAATACATGGAAAAGATGCTTATCGCTACTGGAGTCCTAGCGGACATGAAGATGTTCCCCCTTGCCTTCGCCATTGTGGATAAGGAGAAGACTGAGAGCTGATCATGGTTTATAAAAAATCTAAAAAAAATATATTGTCCCGACAAAAGATGTAACTTTGATCTCAGATCGCCACGCTACCATAAAAAATATTGTTGCGCAGTACTGGGAAAATCCAGCATTGCGACCCCTTGGATATCATTGGTATTGTATCTGACACCTACAAAGCAACTTCAACGACAAGTTTAAAAACCAGACACTAAAATCATTAGTGTATTTGGCCGCCACAAAATATCAAGTGAGAAAGTTTAACAGCAAGATGGAGGAGATCAAAAGTTTGAACCCTCAAGCTTTTAATTGGTTGAAGCGTATAGACCGTGTCAAATGGACTCTTTCCCATGATGGTGGGCATCGTTGGGGGTGACAACCACTAATCATGCCGAGGCTTACAATGGTGTACTAAAAAGAGCTCGAAATATGTCAATTACTGCATGTGTTCAGACAACATTCCATTGCATTGTCAAGTTTTTTGACAATAAGAGAATGAGAGCAGAAAATGACGCTAGACGTAATAGAATTTATATGAATAACGTCCAAGCCAAGATTCTACATAACCAAGCTAGAGCCAATACACATACATTGGTACCATTTGGCAAGTTATTTCTTTCAACATATGTTGTCATATACATATTGACCTACTATGCTATGCTGTCATTTGATTTTCGCTTTCCTTCAATTAACAGGAGTCGAGGGGTGTTCGAAGTAATAACGGGAGCTCACCAGGGAAGGGGTCGTAACCGTCACGTAGTTTGGATGTATGATCGTACGTGCGACTGCGAAAAATATGATATTTACCACTACCCTTGCTCCCACATGCTTGTTGTTCTCACCAAGCTGGGTGTGGATCCCTTTTACCTGATTGCCATAAGAGTTTTTCCTTACCACCTACTTACGAATTTGCCGGAGCAAGTTCCAACCAATGTCGCACGAAGATTATTGGGGAGAGCCAAACTTTCTATTACTAATCGCCAACCCCCACTGTCTTCGGCCCGCAAATCCTGACCGTCCACAACATAGCCGCATTCACAACGAGATGGACATATCAAGACAACGCATGACGAATCATTGTGGTATTTGTCAGCAAACAGGCCATGACAGACGAACATGCTCAAGCCGGCCACGATAAGTGAAATGGATGCGACATGGCACTGACTGAAATTTGTCGTGTATTTTATTTACATACTCACTGTAATAGTTTTCGTTAAAATTATTGAATCACATACAACTATTTCAAAAATTTGAAATATCAGCTACAGTGATGTGTCGATGACATTACAATTGCATGTATTTATGTAAACTTTAATCATGGTCTTATATATGTTAGTGGACTACGTATTTCGTTTAGACTCATTTCTGAGTGATTCAGTCCTTATATTTAAATATCATTTATGCTTTTCAAGTCAGGTTCCCATTTTGACATTGATACACTTACCTGTAATTTATATTTTGTATTACCAGATTCTACTGAAGTCCACTCCACGTCAAGTTCACACAACTTCAACCCCAACGAGTCTTCGAGAATGTCTTCCACATACACCGCTCGTGACCTTTATGTGGCGATGGGTCGGCATTGGATTAGTGATGATGATTTTTTCTACCCTCTAGATCCTAACCTCCGCTACACAACTCAAATGACCTGAATAATGCAAAATGAGTGGGACTATTGGATGGCGCAAGCCGAAGTCTTATTCCATGACTGTCGGTCTACTGAAATTTGAGTTTTAATGCATCTCCTGCCTCCAACGCTTCACTAAGGTCGTAATGAGGCTGTGGTCTAAACGAATAAAATTGATACGTGCGACTCCATAAAATCTCATCTCCACAAGAGAATGTAGAACTCGAGATTTTATGGGATGATCCAAAAATCTGTTGTCCGCTCGTCGACATGTAAGAGATGTGGCAGCCTGCCATGAAAAAATAGAAGCATATAAGCTATTCTGACACAGAAATATTATAGAAATAATATGAAAACATTAGTAACATATAAACAATACATCTGTCTCCCATAACTCATCCGCACGATGGGGTATAGTGAGTAGCTGTAGTTGTGGTTGTGGCTCTGCCTGTGCCTGGTCCATCGCAAGTCCTGTGTGCGTAATAAATGATATGAGAGCTTACATACTTAAAACGTAAGCATAAACCTGATAAGATATTACATTGATTATATGAAACGTAAGCCTAATAGATTTCGAATACAAATACAGGTTTCGATTATAATCACATACAGATTTCGAATATAAATACATAATTTGAATGCAATTAGTTAGTATGATAACATAAAACGTAAGCGTAATAGATGGGCGCATCCCAAAAAATTTATGACAACTAAAAGCGTAAGCATAAACTTGATAACATATTACATTGATTACATGAAACGTGTAAGGTTCGAGTCATTGGATACAACCTCCATATACAGTTGAAAAGGCCTTTCTCCTAGAAGACTCGTCTCCACTTAAGGCTTCAAAAGTTGAGACGTGTCTTCTAGGAAAAAGACATTTTCAGAGGCACCAATCACATACAAAATTTGAATACAAATACAGAGTTTGAATGTAATTAAATAGTATGATAACATAAAACATAAGCCTAATAGATGCACGCATCCCAAGAAATTTATGACAACTAATCACATCCGTCAGACAACTCATCTTAGAAACAAGTTTTGGATCCTCCCGAATAGCCTTTATCCGCGTCATTGGATCCTTTCCAGTAGCTTCATGTAACATCTCGTAATTTATTTCTTTTAAAAAGGAAAATTTTAAGAATAATTAATGTTGTTAAGCCTAAAAATGTAATTATTAAATTAATTTTGGCCAAATTAATTAATTAGAACATTATGAGAATTGATTCGTAAACCCAACAAGGAGAAAGGATTAGGTGTATTTTAAGCCAGGTTAATTTATTTTACCTAAAATATGAAGAGTGGAATATTTTATGCCTTAAAATAAAATTTGGTGGCTTAAAGTGACAAATCATAATATCAGTGAATTTTGGGCAGACAGGCCTATGTGTTGTCCCATCACCCCTATTTTTTATCATTTCAAGGCCGAAGTGGGAAATTTAAGAAATTTGTTCTCTCTCCCTCTCTCTCTCTCTCTAGACCGAAACCCACCTATTTCCCCTCCATCTGTTGCAGAGAGTGCTTGAGAGAATGTGAGTAAGGTATTTTTATGAGGATGAGAAGGTGCTAGAGCTGGAGTGATGAGATTCTCCCACACCATTAACAGAAGATACGAAGGAAAGGAGAGAGGAGAAGAGGCGTAAACTGTCATTGACGTCCTCCTTGAGTTTGTTAAGGTAAGAATCACACCCTCAACTCACAAGTGTTTTACACCATGAAATAACTCTCTTAATCGAAGTATAGAACCCATTCCGTAGTCATTCCTAACTCTAGACACATGCATGTTGTAGATCTCTATTTTTATCCACTATTAGATATTTCTTGGGAGAAATCTAGAGTCTTGTTCCTTAAATCTTGGTAGAATGGACCGAATAAGGAGTGTTAGAGGGTTTGATGTTATGGATATGAAGGAGAGAAATTTGTAGATGTTGTTGAGCTTTGGGTAAAGTGAAAAAACTACGTTTTTCACCCAAATAACCCCTTATTTCAGAGAAAACGTAGAAAATAGAGCATCAGTGTTTTTCGGTCCTTAGAGTCGACCCAGATCCTTAGTGAGTCGACTCAAAGTGCTGAGCTCTCTGTAGTTCTATCAGGCGAATGTGTGAGTCGACCCAAGCCTTTGGGGTGCCGACTCAATTAGAACAGCTCTATGTAGTTTTGACAGGCGGAGGCCTGAGTCAACCCAAGATTGATGGGTGTCGACTCAAATGGAATTGCTCTCTGTAGTTTTAACAGGCGAAACCATAAGTCGACCCAAGCCCTATATGAGTCGACCCAAGTCCAGCCAACGCACATGAGTCGATGTGTCACGCCCCAATTAGGGAATGGTGATCGGGCCATGGTTCATGGGCCTGTGGCCCAACGAAACCAAGAAAGCCTTAACCCAATAAAGTTAATAAATGCTGTAATAAACAAATTAACTCACATGCAATGACTATGATAGATCATGCAATAATAATCTAGAACATCCAATTATTATTCAACTAGGTCAACAGCCCAATAAAACCAACAGAATAACTATCCAACCATGATATCTAAACATCAATAAATACTGTCAATAAATATCCTGAGTAATGCGGAAGCAACATAATAAATGCAATGATATGCGATGAACAATGTCCTAGAGGTCAACAGCAGATCCCCCCACGGCAGTCCATCACCTAAAGTAACTCACTGGCCTCCTGAAAAATGATATGGGACAACGTCAGTATAAACTGGTGCGAGATCCACGATAGTAATATAAA
>JAUTBS010323447.1:0-10720 GCA_032361285.1 Aequorea victoria | reverse complement strand
ATATAGTGAGATTTATCCTTGACACAAGTCTAAACTGTGTAGAACAAAGTATTTTTTTGAGTTACATTTTGACTTGATCCCTTTCAGGGTACGTAGGCAACCTGAGATTTATCCCAAGTTTAGTTAATTCAAAAAAAAAAAATGACAGTTGTAAAAATAACAAATTTTGATATAGTGAGATTGCGCATTAAGTGGCGAGATTCGGCATCAAGTTTACATTACGAATGACATGGACGAAAGTGTAGTAGTCGTCTCATTCCTTCCAAGGCTTGATCGATGGTGAGCCTGACATCAAGTATTCATCGCAAATGGTATGAACGAAAGTGAAATAGGCATCCCATCGCTTTCAAGTCTACAAAGACGGTGAGTCGTGGTATCAAGTGTTTACCAGGGATGACATGCGCGAAAGTGAAGCGATCCTCCCATTGCTCGTAAGTCTTCATCGACGGCGATTTGCAGTGTCAAGTCTTCACTAGGAACGACATGAGCGAAAGTGCATCATCTCTCTCATTGCTCTCAAATCTTCAAAAATTACGAGTTGCGGTATCAACTCTTCATAAGGGATGACATGCGCGAAAGTGCAACATTCCTCTCATTGGTCTTAAGCATTGATCGACGACGAGTTGCGATGTCTAAGTCTTTACCAGGAATGACATGGACGAAATTGCTGTGACTATCCCATTGTTCTCAAGTCTTCAAAGATGGTGAGTTACAGTGTCAAGTTTTTACCAGGGATGACATGGTCGAAAGTGCAACCATCCTCTCATCGATCTTAAGTGTTTATTGACGGCGAGTTGCAATGTCTAAATCTTTACTAGGGATGACATGCATGAAGGTGCAGTGGGCCTCCCATTGCTCTCAAGTCTCTAAAGACAGCGAGTTACAGTTTCAAGCCTTCACCACAGATGACATACGCAAAAGTGAAGTGGTTCTCCCATCGGTCTGAAATATTCATCAACGAAGAGTTGTGGTGTCAAATCTTCACCAAGAACCACATGCACGAAAGTGCAGCGGTCCTCCTATCGCTCTCAAGTCTTCAAAGACCCAGTTGCAGTGTCAAGTCTTTATTAGTGATAATATGTACAAAAGTGCAGGGACCTTCACATCATTTTCCAAGTATTTGCTAACGACAAGATGTGATCTGAGGCTTCACCAGTGACGGTACGCACAAAAATGCAGAGACTCTCACATCATTTTCTAAGTCTTTGTTGACGACAAGATGTGTTCTGAGACATCACCAATGATGGTATAAACAAAAGTGCAAAGGCATTCACATCGCTTCTTAGTCTTTGCTGACAACAAGATGTGACACAAGACTTCACCAATGACGGTATGTTCAAAAGTGCAGAGACCCTCACATCGTTTTTAGGTTGCTTCTCTAGCACTCATTGATCCTTGATACAAAAAAAGAGCCAAGATATGCAAAGAAGCATGGAAAAAAGGAATCCAAATCTTGTTTTTTGTTGATAAAACACAAGTCAGAGGAAGAAAAAGTATTTTTGTAGTGATGATCTATTCGAGTCAAGAATTTTCTGCACAAAGAAATATGTCATTAGAAAAGAAATTCTTAATCTCCATGGTTTCATGTGGCAATAGTCTCTCTGGAATGACACATCAAAAAAGGGGTCAATTCTTTTCTTTAAAAAAAAAAATACTGCTGGATTAGCCGAGCCTATGCCTTTTGTTTTGTAGTGTTCATCAGTAAACTGCTATGATGTGTAAAAAAACAGAAAAGAAAAAAAATTGTCATGCAAAGCACAGGTCATATGTGCTAGAATGTTTAGCACCAATGGTTGTCCAAGCAATCAACACAAGTGAGGGTTCTCTGCAATGATATAATATTATATTATTTGTCATGCAAATTGTTTGATTGCTTTACAAGTACATCATGCAATACGTGGAGGCTTCCTTGAGATAAATTGCATGCCAGTGGGCCTCCTTTGAAGTCCACCGAATGGAAGGAATAACTTCCTTGCCTATGTGCTTTACAAGTATCCTCATTATGCTGTTGTTTACATCAATATATAAGCGGCAGAAACTTATTACTAGGTTAAAAAAAAAAACCTAGTGCGACATATTGCTCCTTCCATACTAAAGAAAGCTGACCAAATATAGCTTTGTAAAAAAATAGAAAAAAAGAAAAAAAAAAAAAAGAAAGGGAAAAAATTTCTGAATTCGGAAGTCAAATCATTGCTACTCGTCATTTATGGGGTGTATTTAGAGTCCAACCTTTTAATGAGAATTAAGCTTTGGATGTTTTCTTAATTTGGATTTCCGAAGATCTTGACAAGTTGCTTTCTTATTAGGGGTTTTAGTGAAGCTTTTACCGAAAACATATTAGAACTTTGGCAACTTTCCAATGCATGGAAGAAGGGTCTCCAAAGGAAAGAAGAGAAAAAATTTCAGAATTTGGGACTTAAAGGAACTTTTTTCCTTTCTTAAAAAGAAAAACAAATCCATGCAATTTGAATTCGCGGAAGGCGTCACATTCTACCCAATTATTCTATTAAAAAAACACTTCAAATCTCGCTTTGATGCTAGCAAGCATACAACCCAAGCCTTGAAGTGGGGGCAATTTGTAGACACTATTTTTTGACACGGTTTAATTACCGTTGGATTTATTTTTATTAATAAATTTTTTTGATTGATCAAAATCAAAATAGTCAAAATCTACAAAGACATGGGTTCCACTAAATTATGGGATTTCAAGACACGGGTCATACCCACATGAAAGAGTTGATCCATTTTTTGACAGTTGGGTGAAGTATTTTTGTTTAACCAAATTATACGGGTTCCAAAATGACACGTGTTAAAATCTCTCAATAAATAATTAAAAAAAGGTGAGATAAATTAAATTTCAAACCTGATTTTTATTTCCATGAAATAAGGCTATCCCCTCATGTAGGAAATTAAATCAATCAAAATTCAAATTAAGGGAATTTCCAAATTTAACAGCCCTATACTTGAGCCTATAAATAGAGGCTTTCATTGAGAGAGGGGATCTTTGGCCAAAAGAATTTTCAAGTACTCTGCAAGGCTCTCAACCCGAAGTTATGCTCTAAACTCTCGTGAAGGATCAATAAGTATTTTAGCAACGTGTCAATTCATCTACGAGTTCTCACATCAAGAACGCTCTATAAGTCAAGTTTTGCAAAATTTACGCTTCTAATATCTTGGTTTGAGATCAAGCTTCCAAGCCCTAGATCAAGCCCATTTCTTTAATTTCCTCAGTTCGAAGATTTGAAGAAATCATCAACTGGTTCAATTCAACAACAAGCTATAGCAGTAGTTGGATTGTAACCCTCTTTTGGCTATTGAATCAGAGATTCACCATTATAATTGGTGTAAATCACAGAGGATTGTACAGATTTTCATAAATTAATAAATATATTTTGTGCATCTTTTTCGTATTCTTTATTGCAGACTCAAAATTTGTAATTTGGCCTGCCTAGTAGGCGTATATAAAATTCTAGTATATATATAGTATTTAATTTCTTTAATTTACGTGTTACAAGCTATTTCAGCCATCAAATTGCAATCGATTTCGGAGATCAAATCAGAGGTTCACCATTGTATTTTGGTGTAAACCATAGAGGATTGTACCATTTCCATTAATTCAATAAAATTATATTTTGTGCATCTTTTTCGTGTTCTTTATTGCAGACTCAAAATTTGTGTGTTTCAAACTTTCATTCTGAAAGAAATGACTTCTAAAAAGGTTCAGATTCATCAAAATAACAATGTGCGAGAATGAAGAGATGGCTGAAAATTACTTCTAAGAAGGTGTGAAAAAAATGACTTCTACGAAAGTTCAGATTCTCCAAAATACTTCGGGAGAAGAATTGATCAATGGGAGGCCCCATTGCTAGCCCATCCCTCTGAGATTGAACCACTATGGCAAAACTGGCCTTGAAGGAGTCCCAAGGACACCATAGATAGACCAACCCTCAGGGCACAAGCTAGGATGGATGGACCGGCCCTGATGGTAGCGTCTTGGTCCCGTCAAACATTTTTTTGAGTTCTACATTCTTATTGGTCTCGCCTTGTCACACTCTTATACCACATCAAAATTTAGCATTTTTGGTCTCCATTCTAGCAACTATACAAAGGGCTCTTCACATTTCATTTCATTCCGTTTAGAATCCATTGATTTAAATTGATTTTTAGAGCTCGTGCTTCTATAACAAGATAACACCTTTGTGTTCTCAAAAAAGTTTGCGATTTACGAATTGCCGAGTTTATGTTTAAGAACATTGAGTTTATTCACTTTATATTTTGAGTGCTCGAGTGTTGAGGAATTCAAGAAGGGAGCCGCTCGAGTTCGCTTCAAGTTTGTAGTCTTGAGGGTGCACCGTAGGGCTAATCGGCGCTTCACGGGTCAAGGTTAGTCCACTTTCTTTAGGTTTTTTGCTTGCTTTCTTAGTTTGTTGTTATTTCCTATTTTAGTTAAGTAGTTCTTAGTTTCTAGAATTATGTTAGTTTTCGACACACGGCTCGATAGCGGCCGATTTTCATACTTTATTGCTTAAAAACCATGTTTTCAATCTATTTAAGGTCTAGATAAAATGTTTTTACTCTTTTCCAACTATTTCTAGCTATGCCATGCTTCAAACACATGTTTTTCACTATTTCTATAATTGTGTTGGTTTTCGACGTAATCATGTTTCTAAAATAGTAGCTTCAAACACATATCTTAAAGTTTTTATGCTTAGAAATCATGTTTTTAGCTTTTCTATGCTGTAATTTAGTATTCTTAACTATTTCTAAAATTGTTATTTTTTTTGACATTTGGCCCGTTAGGGGCTTGTTCTAAGATTTTTCTGCCTAAAAACTATGTTTTCTAGCTATTGCATGCATTAATCATGTATTTGTGCTATTATTTTAGAAATGTTGTCATTTTTTATATTTTGCCCGTTAGGGTATCATTTTCAGGTTTTACTGTTTTCAAAACCACTAGTTTTCTACAAAACTATTTTCAAAATATGTTACCATGCTAGTAAGTTTATAGTTTGATTAACAGCTGAACCAAACTCCAACTGCACTCAAAGACAATTATGGTTAAACATTAAGTTAGAAAACTTGATTTGTTTGTTTGTTCAGTAAGTACGTAGAAAGGATAAGAACCTAGGAATTATAATCGGTTATCCTAAAAATTGTGGAGATAAGCGACTACGAATCTCTAGGATCCTATCCATACATAGTGTGCTTCCTTTTCTTTTTTGCATGCTCGAGACGAGAGTATGACCACAATCTCTCTCAGATTTCCTAAAATGCTTGTTTTCAAAAACCTGAGCCTACCTAGCCAGTTTGCCTGTCATTCATACAAAAGTTAGGTATGTAGACTTAATTTTGTGAACCAATGGTGATGAGTAGAGGCTAACTATGAGATTAGACTTAGTGGATGTCTAACACCTTCCCACTCATTGCCTTAGCTCTAAACCCATTCTGTGGTGATGAAATGACTAAGTCTGATCTATGGAGTCATTCTATAAGGTTCTTGAACCTTAAAACTATCACACCCCAAGTTTGGAGCCGTGACCGGCCATGGATCATGAACCTTCGCTCACTGAACCAAGAAAGTCTATCCAATTAATTAGCTAAATGTATGCTAATTATTATTCAATTTTTACAAAGTTTTAAAACATATAAAAATTCATCATTATATTTTGTGGGACTAAATTTTCCATGTAAAAATTCTCTCCAGAACTAGGGGTAAACAACCCAATCATACTGACAAATATGTCATCTAACAACGGGGGCACAACAACCCAACAATAGATGAAAAGTCATCTAATAAATCCATAGGTAAATAATCAATGTACTGAGTGATCTAAATGCAGAAGCAAATGATATAATGAGAATGTATCATAGAGGTCATATGTCGGATCCACCGCAGAGCTCAAGGCAATCACATGCCACGTCACAGAAACCTAAAAATGTGGGTGAAAACACCATCAGCAATGCTGGTGAATGAAGCACGAATAGTAAAGTACAGTTCTAAACATGAATTAAAATAACTCATAACAAAAAATATCATGGTAGTGCTACACAGTATAGAATAAAGGGATGATCAACTCATCCAACAGCTAACAGTCCAAAACAGTTAAATTTTTTACTGTTCTTGTGATGTCGTTGATATGACGAGTTAATTGCAACAAAAACATATTTTTGATCATCTATTGGTGCGATATTGATGTATATTGGGATTTTGTGGAAGTTCAGGAAAAAGTTCTCTACGGAGGTGACTCTGGCCGACAGAGAAAAGACCGGTTTGATTCGGTGGTGACTCTAGTCGCTCAACGGTTTAAGGGATAGTTCGAGGTTTTCGGTGACCTGAACTGGAATCGTCAGTGGGAATAGACTCAGGCGCCATCCTATGGTGACCCCTGTTCGATGTTGGATCTAACGGGATGAGGCAGTCTTGAGACATTTATGTGTTGGCATTGATTACTAATTGTTATTACCCGAGATGTTGTTCCTGTGGCTGATTCCTATCTCATTACATGCTCATATCGTACACCATTACTGATATTATATTTGTTGAACATTTCTATGTCGTTGGCATATGTTGACATGCATGGTTTTATTATTGGATAGTATATTATCCTGTCAGACATTTTTGGGTGACTCGTTGTCTCAAGAAAAAGAAAAGAATTTAAATGTTTCGAAATGTTAGTTGTTGGATGAGTTGTTCATCCATTTTATCTATACTGTGTAGCACTACCATGATATTTTTTAGTTATTAGTTATTTTAATCCATGTTTTAAAACTGTACTTTATTATGCGTACATCGTTCACCAGCATTGTTGATGGTGTTGTCACCTACATTTTTCAGGTTCCCGTAATGAGGCTTGAGTTGTGTCTTGAGCTCTGCGGGAGATCCGATCCATGACCTCTAGGATGCATATTTATTTCATTTATTGCTTCCACATTGACATTATTTCAGCACAGTTATTTATTCATTTATTACGGATTGTTAGATGACACGTTCATCTGGATGATGGGCTGTTGTGCCCCCGTTTTGATTTTAGTTTTGGTTAGGCGATTTAGTCCCAGTTATTGAATAATTAATTTAATGGATTAATTTGGTTAAATAGATTTATAATTAGCATATAGAGCTAATTAAGTGGATAGGCTTGGAGTGTGACACATATCCCAACAAAAATGACTCGAAAAATTCATGAGGCAGAATCTGTCCAAAAATATCCCTGTTTGGGATAATCTAATTTTCTCACAATCCGTCTAATGAAAGTGAGATTCATCATTTTTGGGTGAAACTAGACCCTTGTACATTTCTTTTCATATATTGCTCATATCTAGGGTATATTTCTGGAATTAATTAATATTCTTTAAAGTGGGTTATTATTCTGTGATTTCGACGCAGAATGTTCAAAAATGATTATAGGGGTTCTAAAATATATTTTTGGGTCCAACCAAAACTCACACATGTTCATGACATGCTAAACGAACTCTATTTGAAATATTTTTTCATTTAGACTTTCTTTGGGTAGCACGAAAAATTCTTGATAGGGCTTTAATCAACTATTTTGACATTTTTCAAGTGGTCTCTTACTTTCATATTCTTTTCTACTCTCTTACCCATGTAATAATTATTTTTATCCATCTTAAGATCACTTAATATGTTATGTTATCCATTTTAACTAATTTTTTCATAGGTCTCCACTTATTACTTCATCATGATCTTAAATCAAGAAACTTCTTCTTTTTTGGATTCAAAATCCTCCTTGTGTGTTCTCCTATGTTTTTATCTTGTTTTTGTTTGAATAGGGATGAGAGGTGTGAGACAATTTTAAAAATTTAAAGATAAGTTTTAAGAAGTTCTTACTTGATAATTTCTTGGTTAAAGGATGGATGAACTAAATTTTAAGTTTTTCCTCCTTTTCTTTCTATTTCCTTTCTTTCATTCCTTCTTCTTTCTTTCTTTTTCTTTTTCTTTCTTTTCTTTTTTTTCTCCAAGGGGCCAACGAAATTTAGAGAGAGTGAGGAAGATGAACAAATAAATTTTGTGATAGGAGAAACCTCCTATTTATAGCCAAAATCTGGGTGTGAAAAGACTATTCTACTCCTCATTTAGTTAGGGTCCAACCATGGTTCCTCCATTGGTTACCCTAGTTTAGTTTAATCCTAACCAGAACTTGGGCTCCAAGAATTTTTATACCATGTTTGGTATGGATAATCTATTTTTCCTAAGTTTTAAGGCATTGTTTGATTTAATGGGGAACACATTTCCTAAAATTATGGGTACTTTGAAAAGACTTTTTTTCTTCTTTTATTTCATTTATGTCCCATCACTTATTCTCTCATCAAGTCATCTTCAATGTGAAATCTCACTATTCAATGAAGACTTGAGCGACTTTGGTGATGTAAGGAAATTCAATTTTCTAAACCATCTCCATACTTTCCCATATTTTTTTTTCTTTTTTTTTCTTTTTCTTTTTCATGAAAATAGTCACATCACTCCTCCTCATGGGAGGAGCCGACCATGGGTCCTTTTAGAAGGTTTCAATAAATATCTTTATTATTTATTTTAATAATTCATGAGAATTAAAATATTTGGAACAATTTTTTAATTTTTGGGTCAAAATTAAAGTTTTTGGGCCTTTCTTGTTTTGGATTCAAGAATTCATTTTCATTGGGCCTTAATTAAATAATTAGACCTATTTCTATTTATATTTTGGGTTTACAAATTTTATATAATCTATAATTCCAAACAAATCATCTTTTAGGCCTTAATCAAGATTAGGCTTCATTAAGCTTGTTTTATCATTTTTATTTTCGGACCTTACTTTAATTGGGCTCAAATATATTTGTTTAGCCCATATATTCTATATTCTCGTAATGTTTTGGATCTTAGCTCAAACTTCCATAAGTGTTCCATCACTTGACCCATTTTAATTTTTATATTTTTTGCCTAGGTTGAAAATTATGCCAAAACTTGTTTCTTGACTTTCATAATTTTAATTAGCTTGTTTTCATTGATGGTTGGGCCTTTGTTAATCTTTTGAGCTAAAGATTATGATCTTAATTAGGCCTTACTTCGGTTCTTTTACTCAGCACATTTCAATATTAAACTTGGGCTTCCAAACAGATCCTATTTCATATTTTGTGTATTTATTCCTTTATTTATAAGGTTCGAATGTTATTTCTCAAGACTAAACGCTTTTATTCTAAATTTGGTAGTTAAGTATTATATTGTGAAAAGTGAGATCACATGTTATGGTTACGTCTATAATTAGACACAAAATAAGAACCCCTAAAATAGCTCATTTACTTATATATGTGACAAGACCAACACAATGGCCTCGCAAAAAAAGGAAGCCACAAATGGAAAGTGGTCAGTTTTTTCTATATGCAATATACAATTAGGGAAAGAGTAACACACGCCGGAGAAACAATCTTAATTAGAGCTGTTGAATAACGAGAACGAAATTCAATGAGTTGGGAAGTAAAATAAAATAAATACACAAGAGTATGTTTTTGGACCAAACAGAACTTTTACAAGCAAATATCTAACAGATGACTCATCGTTCTCCTTCTCAAAATGACAACAAAGAACAACAAAATCTAAAGATAGAAATTAAGCAAGCGCGAGACAAATCAGTAACATTCAAAAAACAATATACAAACCGTTGTGTTGCTACGCAAAAAGGAAAAGATTTAAAATAGGTTGTGAGTATTGTGACCGTCGCATTCGCACTCACCATGGTCTCTGTAGCTTCACGGCGAAGAGAAGGAAAACCTAGCAAAGAATGACAAGACACGAACCACAGAGAGACGGTCTTAATTAGAGCCGTTGAATAAGAAAAACGAAATTCAATGAGTTGGAATGTAAAGTAATAAAATAAATACAGAAGACTGTGTTTTTGGGCCAAACGAAACTCTTACAAGCAAATATCTAACAGACGAAATTCAATGGTAATTCTCACTGTTCTCCCTCTCAGATGACAACAAAGAAAAGAAAAACCTAAAGACAGAAATTAAGCGAAGGAGATAAATCAGAGAAGGAAGAGGTTAAAAATCGACCGCGACGTTCTGACCAGGCCATTCTCACTCACCATGGTCTCTGTAGTTTGACGGCGAAGAAAAGAAAACTCTGGCTGAAGAATTGAAGAGAAGACTCTGGCTGAAGAATCCAAGTGTCTTCGTAAAAAAACTATTTTATCTATCAATCCTTACATCTCGATTTCGAAATGTATGTAAGCCCTGTGTAGTAAAAAAAAAGGTGGGATGTTGTATTTTCATGATTGGATAAATCGAATAAACCTCTTAATCGTAAGAAAGTAGGTTTTTTAGTTATGAGCCAAGCAAAAGAAAAATTAGGATAGGATCCTATATGATCTCCCTCCTTCAAAATCGGACATGAAAGTTTCCTTTCATCGGCTCAAGTAGGTGCACCAAATAAAGATAAAGAGGGGAGTTCTCACTTCCAAATTTTGGAAAACCCCAAAAAGATCTACTCGATCCTTACTTAAGTTCCCTGTGAAAATCAAGCAAGATTTCATTTCCTTCTTTCTTATTATTTCGATTTTTTGAATTCTTTATTCAATTACGACATAAATAAAATGTGAAATTCTTGATTAGTCTACTTTCCTTCAAATGATGAATCCCTTTACTTAATTAATGGAGTACCTTGCAATTCATAAGGGATTTATTTGTCTATGCATCGTTCCGTTCGATCTTTTAGGTCCCAACTTCACCT
>JAUTBS010323336.1:0-10721 GCA_032361285.1 Aequorea victoria | reverse complement strand
GATTTTTTGTCCCTTTAGTTTGATTCAATCCCAACTAAATCTTGGGCTCCAAGATAGCTAACACCATGTTTAGTATGAATAATCTATTTTCCTTAAACGTTAAAGTTTTATTTGATTTAATAGGGAACACATTTCCTAAAATTAAGAATACTTTTAACAAGACTTCTATTTTTTTTTATTTAATTTATATTCAATCACTTCTTCTCTCATCACATCATCTTCTATATTCATTGAAAACTTTTAATGCCTTGATGAGTTGGCAAAATTATCTTTTCCAGCAACAATCCTTTCATGTCTTTTTCTTTCTTTTCTCTTTTTTTTTTTCTTTTTCCAAACAAAATAGTCACATCACTCTTCCCTCCAAGAGAATTTTGGTCCAGAGCTTCTAGAAGGCCCTCTCTCTATATTTTATTATTTATTTTAATAATTTATGAGAATTAAATTGGGTTTGGGCCAAAATTAAAATTTTAGGCCAAATTTTAAGTTTTGGACCTAACTTTGGTTTGAACTTGTAATTAAATTTATTGAACCATTAATAAGCTAATTGGACTCAAATAATTATTTATATTGGACCCCCATAATATTTGGCCCAAAATCCTAATTAAACTTCCCTATTGAGTTTCTCAAAATTTGGGTCTCATTTAGGTCTTCCATGAATTTCCTTCTTTTGAACTCTTAGTTGAGTTTTTTTGGTTTATGATTTTATTGGGCTCTTATATTTGGGCTTAGTCTCATTCTTTACCCAAATTTTTATTTAAATTTTTAGATTTTAGGAGTTCTTAGACCTTACTTAGGTTCGTTTCGATTTTTTGCGCATTTCGTAAGATTTTTTAACTTGAACACTCTTTTAAAAATTCTTTATTCATAATTATTTGGACCCTTTTTATTAATTCCACATTTCTAATTTTATCCTATTTCATATTTCATGCATTCATCCCTTTATTCATAGGGTTTGAATGTTATTCCTCAAGGTGTAACGTCTTTATTTTATGTTTAGCGTTTAAGAATCGCGTTGAGAAAAGTGGGGTGCCACAAAAACCATCATAAAAATTATAAATGTCACACCCACTCTCATGAGAGTAAATCATCCTACTTGGAGTGGGGTGACACAACACTATTTCATCCAAGATTTATATAATACACGTAAACCCTTAATAATCCAACATACAATTCATTCGTCTCTATGTATAAAAAATGGAATACTCATTTCTGCATAGATAAAATGTATAAACAAAACATGGTCAAGATAGGGGATTTACCATCCCAACCATCAATACAACCATAAAGCAACCAACTATTTTAAATATTACAACCCAATTATGGACTATAATCCTCAAAGGTAGCATCTTCAACAAAACCTCCATTCGGCATATGTGGACCACTTCTACCCCGAACTATGATCTGCAACTAAAAAAGTTACGGGAGAGTGGGCTTAGTATTAAAATAAAATAGGACAAGATATAAGGATATTAAAAGCATTTGATTCAAACAACTTTACACACACCATAAAATAATTTCTCATGGTTAACAACATCGTACATATAGTACAATTTCAACAGTGGGATAAACACCACAACATGATATAATCCACAACCTTGTAACACCACGCACACAACACACGCTTTCCAACAGCCAAGTAGTCATCTAACCTCACGACCAAGAGTTCCAACGGTACCATAACCTTACTACAACACTTCTATTTTGGAGTGGCGTGTAGGAGGGTCACTCAATATGTCACCAGTGGTAGGTGCATCTCCACCTGCAACTCGGGTAATCCCCAACTGGGATAACGCCTTAAAAGGCCATACGTGGACAAACCACACACCCATTATGGGCAATGCCACTATGGCTACTATGCCCTTATTATCTTTGGGCACGGGATGGTTACCCGTCTTAACTTGACACTTTCTGACGAAACGATATTTTTACATAAATATCTCCACACACATACAAGCAACTCATGCTCAAGTTCTTTTTATAAAGAAACTATTTCTCCAACCATACATGAAATACATGGTCACACTCTTTATAAAGAAAAGGAATGTATACATTTTAGAAACACGAGTCACCCATGCTCGTAACATATTTTACACAAAATTCCTTTTTAAATATGAGATATGCATAGCACGATGCATACAGGAAAACATGCTCACAGATGTATGTAAAATATTTCACAATATGCTAATCATTATGAATAGGCTAGTCACTCTCACCTGATATCCGCATCATAATAATCACCTCATAAAACTGGAGACGACACTCCACCGTCCACGACCATCCCCCAGAACCTAGATACATCACAACTCATGAATGAATATCAACTCATAACTCATATGCATCTTAAGATCCTATTCCTTAGACCCCATGATCATCATATGACCTACTGTTCCACTCGGAACACCACATCTTTTATTTATTAAAGGTCTCCCATCTTACAACACTTGGTAAACTCATTTTATCATCTTAAACCTTTATAAATAATTCTGTTAAGGTTTTGGGGGTTAGATAGGGCCATAACCTACAACTTTCATGAAGAGACCTAAGTCCAAAAGCAGCCATAAAGGTCCCAAAACACCACAGGAAGAAGGCCAATTTTTCTACTTTGAGTCGACTCAAAACTGATTTGAGTCGACTCACACGACTTTGGGTCGATGCCAGGAATGAGACAGCTCAACTCACGCACGCTAGCTGGGGTTGAGTCAACACACCCCACACTTGGGTCGACTCAACAGCATAGAAACTAGGCTTGGGTTGAGGCAAGGGTCGACATACCTCAGCTCATGCGCTGGCTAGACGCCAACTTGGGTCGACTCACGGCCCCGCCTGTCAAAACTACTAAGAACAAAACTACCTGAGTCGATACTCACCAATCTTAGGTTGACTCACCACCTCGCCTCTCAAACAACAGAGAGCTCATCACTCCCTGAGTCGACACCCACGATTATTGGGTCGACTCAGGCTACCGCCTGTTACAACTCCTGAGAGCTAAACATGATTGAGTCGACACCCATCATACTTGGGTCGACTCACACATACCCAGAAACGATGCTCTGTTTCTCAAATGCATTGTTCCAAGGCCTCGTTTGGGGGAAAACATATTTTTAGGTCTAAAACTCTTAAGGTACACCACATCCATCCTCTTCTTGCCTCAACCCCCAAACATAAACAACATTAAAACCTCCAAAAGGTCATCTATTATGATTATTACCACATTAAACTCTACATTTCCTTCATAGATGAACTCTAAGATGGATACAAGAAGAAATTCCATCTATATGGATGAACTACCAACTCAAAATACAACAGGGGGTTTTTCTTTCCCCAACCAAAAGAGATCAGAACTTTACCTCTCAAAGAAGATCGTAGATCAAGCTCCTTCATATACCGATTTCTTCTCACTGGGTCTTGAATAGCCGAGGCCCACTCCCGAAGAGTTGGGACATCAACAATGGCTCCGACGATTTCTTACTCCTCATCTTCTCCTCTCCCAATTCTGGTGTGAGGGTTCTCTTCACTCTTCGCATCTCCATTATCTTCCTTCCATGAATCTCCTCAACCCATTTTCTCTATTTCTCTTCCTCTCTCACTAGAACTCAGATGGTCTTTCTCCTCACTCTTTGCATCTCCATCATCTTTCTTTCATGAATCTCCTCAACCCATTTTCTCTATTTCTCTCCCTCTCTCACTAGAACTCAGATGGTCTGAGACAACCACTGAGACACCTCCCCATCCAAAAAGACCAGAAAAGATGGTCTCCTAGAGTTATGGGATAATACAGGGAAGTGGGGTTTAATCCCCTACAATAGCCTCTCTTTGCAAACACCCCAACAGCCCATCTTGGCCCTCCAAAAGCATCCTGATATGAGATTAAAATACTTTTACATAAAATGTATTTTAGTCCTTCTGGACTTGTGATTTAAGAATTAATCCTTATTAATATTCCAACTAATTAATTGGGCCATTTTTATATTTATATTATTAATCTCATCCTTCACCTCGTCCATAATTCAAACAAAACCTCTCATTGGCCTTAAACCGAATTAATTATCTTTTAATATTTTTTTTGGAAATACGAGATATTACACTTTGGGAGAGTAATTACATAAAAATAGATTTTATAATGAAAATACTATAGATTTTGGCAAAGTAACTGCGTAAGACAAGAACATACTATATTTGTTATGAAGATGTCGTTTTTAAATAAGCAGCGTAACTGCTTAAGAAGTAAAATAAACTACTTTCTACAATGAAGAGTGTGTTTGGTATTAAAACAGTTTTTTTATGACCAACACTTCAAATTTCCTCAGTTTTCTTTCAATTTAAAAAAAAAGAAGAGAAGTGCTCAAAATGTTTTCATCCTCATCCCCTTACAAAACTTTATACCCATCTGCGTATTTTTTCCCCCTCTTAAAAGTATTCCAAACATGTTAATAACTAACTTTTTGTAACGCCCCAAGAATCTGGTTCGTTATGAGACATAATTATAATAATTAGGGTTATTCTAATAGCAAGCATTCCACGCGGATTAATATTTATCATATGGTAATAATATTATGCTTTCTTGCATTGCACATTGTACGCCCTGTTTTATATTATAAGCCAAAAAATAAAGTACAGGTAATTACAAAAATAATTAAGTCTTCAGCATTGATTCATCTAGGTGAGCCACGGCTCAACGTATTTCCCGTCTTGCTCCTCCAGTACCGCATCTTCTTCAATCCTGGCATGAAACGCCATGAGCTGCGAAGCCCAGAAAGAATCTCCCGAACCTAACATTTCTAACACTTAAATACATACAACAGGAGATAATAGAACATAACATGAAAAAATGCTAATAACTTGGTTCACGACAAAGACTCCTTTACGCCGAAAGAATCCGACCAAACACAACAACCCCAAACTTGAACACTTGAACTTGAAGTAAAATAGGCCACCAGACTGTCGGATACCGTTTACCGTATGCAGGTTATGAGATGCAGCGAGCTGACGGCTCCAACTGGCTCATAAGCCCCCCGGCTAGAACTGAAGCTCCCCGTATGTAGGTTATGAGACGCAGCGAGGTAGATGCTATAACTGGCTCATAAGCCCCCACGGCTAGAACTCATCCAAAAGACCCACCTTATCACACCATGAGCCGTACCCAAATGACATACTCAACTAGCTCATGAATGCTCCAAGGGCGGCGGGGTACTGCCAAGTGAAACACCCCATTACCACCGTCCATCTGAATCCCTGACATCTGCGCTAAATTCATAAGTTCGACATGGTGTACCAATAACTCTAAACCCATCAATGGTTATAACATGGAGGGGAAACCACCCACTCTATCACAAAATCAAACCCAAGTCACAAACTGTGTGAACTTATCCGCAACAACACAATTCTAATCAAGAGATCAAACATCGCCGAGCTAGACACAAGGTGACACCCCACCTAAGATTCAGTCCATGCATGCGAGATGCCGTAACATAAATTGAGGCCATATAACATTCATTCTAGCTATAAATAGGCATTTAAACTCATAGATGATATTTAAAGAAAAAACAAACAAGACTTAGTGTAAATAGAACATTAAACAATTAAAGTCTCAAAACAAAGCACATTTCAGAATCTACCACAGTGGTTATAAAATACCTTAAAAATATCAAACCTTACTGCAATATTATGAACAGTTACCAAGACCTATATTTAGATGTTATCTACATGTTCTATGAACAGATCAAACACTGGTTGTACACGAAAGGGGGTCCAAAAAATACTACAAAAAAATCTGTCGGAATAAGGATCTATTTGGAAAAATTGGTATATCTCAAAATCTACTCAATGAAATTAACTTCTGTAAATCGGGATGGAAAATAGACTCATATATCTATCTCTGGATATAGGGATCATCATAAGGGGATATTTGTAGACCAAGATACAAGGGTTTAAAGTGGTCTGTAAATCTGTCTCTCTGTCACAGAAATTTCTAAATTAACAAAGGGGTTCAAAAATACATTTTGGGGCTTAACTAAAAATCAAGCATGCTCAATAAATCCCAAAGACACTCTTTTATAAACATATTTTTAATTAGGGTTCGTTTGGTTCACACAAAAATTTGGGGAAAAGCCTAAAAGCAATTCTATTTTTATCAATCTTTTACCAACATGAACATTCAACAACTATTCTTATTTTAACTCAATAAAAACATGTCTAAACATATCATAACATCATAATATGTCCACTATAAAGTTAAAAATCATTTTATTTATCAATTGTTCTTCATCTTTGGTTCATTACAAACTTCCGTAGAACATGAGTTTTTCTTTTTTTCTTGTTTTCATGAGTTATCTCCAACTTCTTTTATTTTTGTCCATTAAATTTTATCTTAGAAAATTTTAGATATGAGAACATATTATTAGGAAAATAAATGAAGAGTTCTAGGAGTTTCTTACTTGTTAGTTTTTTGTTTAAGAAAATGATCCAAGCCTTATTGATCTCCTCATTTTTCTTCTTCTTCTTTCTCTTTCTCTTTCTCTTCCTTCTTCTTTTCTTTTTCTCCTTCTCTTTCTTTCTGGTTTTTGTCGAGATTTGGGGAGCTAGAGAGAGAGAGTGGAGAGGATTGGAAGAAATGGGAAAAAGGCTTGCAATTGGGTAGGTATTTATAGACTTTATTTTTTAATTAATTTAATTGAGTAATTAGTCAATCCAAACACTATTTTGATGACCTAAGTGGACAAGAAAGTCTTCCAAAGATGACCGAGGTACCATGACTAAATAGTTGATGGGAGGAGTGTGGTTAAATCAACCATGATGAGAAAATGGGAAAAATAAAGCTTTAATTTTTCTTTGGGTAGTTTTCTTTCATAATTTAATTATTCTATGTATTCTTATCTTTTTGAGGTATATTTATGTGTATATTATCTTCCACAATTAATTTATTAAGGGAGAAGATGAATTAAATCCCAAACAAGATTTACTTTTCATTTAAGCAACTATCACATCAAACCTATCTCCTTATTTTTTATTTTCCAAAAATTGATTTAATTATCACATCAAGCTTCCCACATGGGAAATTTCGGCCAAGGGACTATTTGGGGCTGGAATATTTATTTTATTTTTCTTATTTTATTAATTAGGGAATTATGTGGGACCCATTTTAGTCTTTAATTAAAAATTGGGCTTTTATGTAATTTTCCAAGACATAGTTTATGAAATTGATTAAATTTATTTAATTGGTCTTCAAAATTAAAATTGGTTCCATTGATTAAATTTATGAGTCTATGGGCTTCAATTTCTATGTTGGATTTTAATCCAAAATCACATGTTCAGTTTGTGATCTAGGTGACCGAACTTAGTTCTTCAAACTTACTTAAATTTAATTAAGTTCTAAGTTTAAGTTTCTACTTACTTGATCATTTTTGATGTTGAACCCTTATTTAACGCTATTAGGTTTATGGAGTTTGAATTCTAGGGTTTGAACACTTGTTAAGCCAATTAGGGTAAAATTATGCCTAGGTTAAATATTACGAAATGCGCGGGTCTTTACAGAGAGAACATAGATCGCCGAGGGAGAGCACAGAGATTGAGGGAATGAGAGATCCTTGGAGTTTCGATTTATAGAATGGGAAAGGGATCCTATTAAGATGGGGAAAAGGGCCATGAAATCAGGGATGGGATCCCTGATTTCTGTGCATGCTTCCTCAACCGATTCCTCAAAAAGGGGGATGGGTGTTGACTCAATCCTCATCAACGACCCAGCATATAAGGGCGTACATATGGCATTCCAAATCCAATTCTTTATTCTCTTTTTAATTAATTCTCATCCCTTTAATTAAATTAATTGATTACTACAAGTTAACTTAATTTAAAGCTTAATTAGTATTTACTTAATTTCATCTTTAACCACTTTATTAAATCTTGTATTTACTTTAATTAATTCATTTGTTAGTTCATTAAATAATTTATTGAATTAATAATTATTTTTAATAAAATTATAAATTTTTACTGGGTTTTATATGAAGCGACCTGGATTGTTGAACTTTGAGTCTTCAGGTCTCGGTTGGATACCTTAAATCAATCCAACCACCTCTGGGCCGACCAGGTCCTGAAGCGACCTGGACTGTCGAACTTTGAGTCTTCGGGCCTCGGTTGGATACCTTAAATCGATCCAACCACCTATAGGCCGATCAGGTCCTGAAGCGACCTAGACTGTCAAACTTTGAGTCTTCGGGCCTTGGTTGGATACCTTAAATTGATCCAACCATATCTGGGCCGACCAGGTCCTGAAGCAACCTGGACTGTCAAACTTTTGGTAGATACGTAATTTTATGAAAGCATGAAGTCATATATAAAAAAGAGGATACCTTTATTGCTATTATTTTACATGCTTTCTTACTGGTAGTATTTCCTGAGGTGCTCGGCATTCCATGCACGTGGGAGTATCCTGTCGACTGCATCTTTTAGTCGATACACCCCGGTCCTCACTCAGTCTTTCACTTGGTATGGACCTTTTCAGCATGGGCCCAACTTGCCCTCTCGAGGATCTTTAGTAGCGAGGAAAACGTTTTGAAAGATCAAGTCCCCTATTTGAAACTCTCTCTTTTTGACATTATTGTCATAGTACCTCTTCATCCTTTACTGGTAGATCGTTGTTCTGAGCCTCTCGTACCTCGTCCACTTGATCCAAGCTTTCTCGGAGGGCTCGATCATTCCTTTTTTCATCAAAATTGGCAATTTGGTGGCTTGCTAAACCAATCTCCACTAGGATGATTGCCCCACTCCCATAGGCGAGCATGAATGGATTCTCCCTTGTTGGGGTTTGGAATGTGGTCTGATATGCCCAGAGGACGCTTGGGAGCTCCTCGGCCCAGAGGCCTTTTGCTGATTCCAGTTTAGTCTTGATCATTTTTAAGATCTTTCTATTGATCACTTTGACCTGACCGTTAGCTTGTGGATGGGCAGGAGAATAGTACTTATTCTGGATGCCAAATAAGCCACAGAACTCAGTAAATCCCTTGCTATTGAACTACCTGCCGTTGTCAGTGATAATGCTTCTCGGGATGTGGAATCGACATATGATTGACTTCCACACGAAGTCTACTGTCCTTTATTCGATGATTTTTGCCAATGGCTCAGCTTCCACCCATTTGGTAAAGTAGTCGACTGCCACTATTAAGAACTTCATCTGACCTCTCCCGATCAAAAACGGTCCTACTATATCGATTCCCCATTGGGCGAACGGCCATGGGGTGGAGATTACGGTGAGTTCTTCAGGTGACTGTCTGGGGATGGTTGCGAACCTCTGGTATTTGTCGCACTTCTTGACAAATTTCTCGGTATCTTTCTGGATGGTGGGCCAGTAATAACCATCTTTTAGGATTTTTCCTGATAAAACCCGAGCGCCCGAGTGATTGCCACATATCCCTTCATGTACTTTTTTTAGTACATACTCGGATTCTTCTTTTGAGATGCACCTTAAGTAGGGTACTGAGAAGCCTCGTTTATAAAGAACGTCATCGATGAGCGTGTACTTACTCGCTCGGTACCTTAATTTTTTTGCCTCTGCTCGGTCGGTAGGTAGCTTACCATCTCGAAGGAAGTTGATTATACTCTCTGCCCAAATGACACAGACCTGTGCCAAATTTACTACTAGTGGTGTCTCGCTCCGGGCGATGCTCGACTGGGCAAGATACTCTGTTAATATTTCTCTACCCATCTGCCCTTCTGGAGCTGAGACTAGCCGAGAAAGATCATTAGCTCCCTGGTTGAGATTCATTGGGGGGTTCTTTCGATCATGAACTTATCGAACTGAGCTGTCAGCTCCTCGGTGATAACTTTATAAGCTTTTATTCAAACTTTTCGTACTTCGTAATGTACTTAGATTTATCCGACCACTAGCTGTGAATCACTAAGGAGTCTGACCTACATTACCCCCAATACTAGCGATAGTCTGAGGCCTGCTATGACTGCTTCATACTCGGCTTCGTTGTTGGTTGCTCAGAAATCGAAATGTATGGAATACTCTAGTTTATCTTTTTATGGGGAGGTGAGGATGAGACCAGCGCCACTGGATGATTAGTTTGTCGATCCGTCCATGCTTATTGTTCATACCTGGTGAGCGTCGAAGGCTATCTCGGCTCCTGGGTTAGTTATCGAGAGATTGGCCTCAGATGGACTGAGAAGCTGCTCGCCGAATGAGGTCTCGATCGTGAACTCCGCAATGAAATCTGCCACTGCTTTCCCTTTGATGGCTGATCGTGGCCAGTACTAAATGTCGAACTCTCCTAACTCCATCGACCACTGTGCTAGGCGACCAGAGGTTTCTAGTCTTTGCAATATCTGTCGTAGCGGTTGGTCGGTCATCACAATTATGGTGTGAGCCTGGAAGTAGGGACCTAGTTGCCTTGCCGAGATGACTAGGGCGAATGTCAGCTGTTCCACCTGAGGATATCTAGATTTTTCTCCTCAAAATTCTCGACTTGTATCGTAGATGGGTATTTGAGTCCCTCCATCTTCTCGGATGAGGGCCGAGCTTACTGTCGTTTGGGAGACCGCCAAGTACAATAAAAGCTTCTCTCTAGGGATTGCTCAAGAGAGTAAGGGGAAGAGGCTAAGTACATCTTGAGGTCGGTGAATGCTTGTTCACAAGCTTCTGTCCAGTTAAATGCCTTCTTCAAGATGACGAAGAAGGGCGTGCATCGGTCGGTCACCTTGGATATGAACCGGTTGAATGCGGCTAA
>JAUTBS010323225.1:0-10722 GCA_032361285.1 Aequorea victoria | reverse complement strand
GAAGAATATAACATCCCGTATATTCTTAGAAAAATAATAAAATGTAATTAATTCGGGTTCAAGGCCAACAATGGGGTCCTGTTTGGAAAGTGGTTCGGGTTATTGATGTAATTAATAATATCAAAGAAATAAAGAGGGACCATATGCATAAATTAGAAGAGATGAGAATTTAATTATGTAAATAACATAAAGAAGGTGGAGCCTTGTGTAATTCTTGGAAAGTTGATTTGATTTCCCTGACATGATCTGAGAGTTGGGGGTTGTGAGGGGATAGGTGTCAGAATCCCTGATGTCCTTTCTAGACCTTGTGCATCGTGGAGAAGAAAGGAAAGAAAAAGAGAAACTAGAGAGAGAAAGAGAGAGGAAGCAGGTGACTCAGAGAAGAAGGAAGAAGAAGGGGAGAAAATCCATAACAAAAGTGTGAGTGAGGGAGAGCTGAGGAAGCTCGAAAGCATTGGAGCTAGGAGAGTGAAGAACGTTTACTCCATTTGTAGAAGAGGCGAAGAAAAGCGAAGAAGAAAGAAGGTGAAATCGCCATTAAAGCGGTTCTTGAAGTTCTGAGGTAAGAAATTATGTTTTTGAATTCTTGTGGGGTGTCTACCTTGGAAATAGTTCCTATAATCATAGTTTTGGGGCCTAGACTCTTTGGTCTTTGGCCTGTTTCCAAGCCCGAGATTGTGGGAGTGGTAGGTGTCCATGAATATCCATGGTTGGATGTTGTTGTTGGGGGAAACATAGAGTTCTCTTTTATAAATCGTGGTAGAAATCCTTGTGGGAGGATTTCGGGGGTGTTAGATGCTATAGATGTTGAGGGGAAAGATTTTGAAAGGTAGAGAGGTGTTTGTAGTCGTGAGTGGTGGCCTAAAAAATGACTTTTTCACCTAAACAAGGCCTTAGAACCAATCTGAAACGAAAATAGCATTGTTGTTTTCCGTAGTGTGAGTCGACCCTGGGAGGGTAGGTGTCGACTCACGGTTGTTCCAGCTCTCAGTTGTTTGCACAGGCTGGACGTTGAGTCGACACAAGGGCTGGTGTGTCGACTCACGAGCTGTTAAGCTCTCGGTAGTTTTGACAGGAAAGAGAATGGGTCGACCCACGATGAGTATGAGTCGACCCAAGCCTGGACCTATGGGATGAGTTGACACAAGTCTCTTGTGTGTCGACCCAAGGGGGTGCCCCAGCGCATGCATGAGCTGAAGCAGGTCGACCCCTGCCTCGACCCTGACCTTGATCCTACGTGCTTGAGTCGACACAAAGGAGGGATGGGTCGACCCAAGCCATGTGAGCCGACCCAACAGGGGCATGAGTCGACTCAAAGATGAAAAATGTTTGTTTTTCCAGTGGTGTTTTGGAGCTTTTGTAGACCCTTTTGGCCCGAGGTTTCTTCTCAAAATATGCCACAAATAAGTATATCTAACTCATGAAAATACAAAGGGGTAGTATGAGATGAGTTTGAGGTAGATCCTTACTTATGGTTGCCTTATGTTCTAGGCTTTGAAGAAGTGTTCGAGGGAAAGGGGCAAGCATCTCGTGGGAAGTGGCAACCGAGCTTAAGGCTTTGATTAAAGGTGAGAGTAGCTAGCTTGTTCATAATAATTGGCATGTCATGAAATGTTTTGTACATGTCGATGGGCATGCTTTGTTGTATACTTAGCTTTACATGCTACCATAGTGTTGAAAGGTGCTTCCTAATGTAAGATGAATAACGAATAAGAGCATGTGTTGCTTGGGTGATTGAAATGATTTATTTTCTTTCATATAATGAATAAGAGAATGTGTTGCTTGGGTGATTGAAATGATGTATTTTCTTTCATATAATGAATAAGAACATGTGTTGCTTGTATGGTCGAATTTACGCGTCATGATGATTGTGTGGCTCCGATGGGAGCGTAGCTCAAACGTGAGCGTTATGATGATGATGTAGCTCTGATGGGAGCGTAGCTCAAACGTGAGCGTAGTTGTTGTGTGGCTCTGATGGGAGCGTAGCTCAAACGTGAGCGTTGTGATGTCGTGCGGCTCCGCCGGGAGCGTAGCCCTAAGTGGCATGTTGTAGCCTTTTAAAGTAATACCCGGTTGGGAAGGCCGAAGGTGATGGCGGTGGCGTATGTAAGTATTACTTTTAAGCATTATACAAGTTGGGCTAGTGACTCATAGGTTTAGAAACTTTACAATGTTTTCTAAACGGGTTGTAGACTGGTGGGTCGGTTGTTAGCTTTTAAGCTTTTGGGCCATAAAGCTAAACATGATGTTTATATCTTCATAGCGTTTGAGCCGTTGGGCTTGTTGTGCATGTTTTGAGGCGTGTTCTCTATATAACTATATGATGGGCCGTAGGGCCAAGGTTGTTGAAAATGTATCAATAATATGGGTTTGGCCACTGTGCCGTGTATGTATAGAAAGAAATTAAAAGTATGTTACAAACTTTTGGTGTGATTGTTGCAAGTGGGAAAACGTATGAAGTTTTGATAAACCAAGTTTGTTGACTGGTGAACCGAACTACAGATGTGTTCTACAAGTATGATTGATCTAAGAAAAACAATGTTGTTTCAGTATAACGCTTGCATGTTTTATACTATATTGCTTTATGCTCTTAATTATAATGCTAAGCATACTCTTCTGTAGCCTTTGTGGTTGCAGTTTCTACAGGTTGGGATAGATGTCGATCCATAGTGCTAGGTGGAGTTTTTGTTGAAGGATGAAGACCTTGGTTATACTTTTCATTTTGGATTGTAATGAGATGTTTATCTCTTTTGGATTATTTAAGTATGAAGGATTGTGTATCCTGTTGTTGATGGTGTATCATATGTTGTATAGACGCGTACTTCTTTAGCACCTTGTTTGGATGGAGTTTTTGGATGGTTTTTATTTCTAAGGAATGATCTGTTATATAAGTTAGTATGAGAAGTGATGATGTGGCACCACTACGAGTGGAATTTATTATCCTCTGGGGAGTGGGGTGTTACACAAGAGCTCTTCTCCAGGCATTACTCGGGAGAGTAGCAGGGGAGATGTCAGGTACAACTTGAGGTCGGCGAATTCTTGTTCGCAGTTCTCTGTCCAGTCGAACGCTTTCTTCTAGACGCTAAAGAATGATGTGCATCGGTCGGTCGCTTTTGAGATGAACCGGTTTAGGGCTGCTAACCGACCTGTCAGTTTCTGTACCTCTTTGGTTGTTCTTGGAAACTGCATCTCTAGGACGACTTTAATTTTCTCAGGATTAGCCTCAATCCGACATTTGTTGACCATGAACCAAAGGAACTTGCCCCCCGACACACCAAATGTGCACTTGGCTGGATTCAACTTCATGTTGAAGTCGTGCAGTGCTTAGAAGGTTTCTTCGAGGTCCGTGAGGTGGTCGAAAGATTCTCGATTTTTTGTCAGCATGCCATCGACATAGACCTCAATGTTCATGCCGATCTTCTTTTTAAAAATGAGGTTGACCAGGCGTTTATAGGTTGCCCTAGTGTTTTTGAGGCCAAAAGACATGACTCGGTAGCAGTAAATCCCTTAATCGGTAATGAATGAGGTCTTTTCCTAGTCGGTCTCATTCATTAAGATCTGATTATAACCCGAGAAGACGTTCATGAAGCTGAGGAGTTCATGGCTGCTAGTGGAATCCACTAAATGGTCAATCCGAGGGAGGGGGTAGCTGTTCTTTGGGCAGACCTTGTTTAGGTTAGTGAAGTCAATGCACATTCTTCATTTTCCGTTTGATTTCTTCACCAGGACTACATTGGCTAACTAGTCGGGATACTGCACTTCCCGAATGAACTCCGCCTTTAGCAGTTGGTCAACTTCGACTATTATAGCTTCGTTTCTTTTCTTGGTAAAAAATTGTTATTTTTGCTTAATTGACTTATAGAGCTGATCGACACATAGGTGATGTGTGACTACCTCGGGACTGATCCCAGTCATGTCTTCGTGCTTCAAAGCAAAGGTGGATTAATGCCTCTTCAAGAAATGAATCAGCTCGGCCTATAGATCAGGTGGAAAGGATAATCCGATTTGAACTTCCCTATCTGGCATGCTTTCATCTATGCTGACTTTGATGAGATATTCCATAGGTTCTCCTTTTCGGACGAGTTCTTCATCTCGGACCTCTGCGGTATCGAGGGTCAGTGTTTTCTTCAGTTTGGGCCCTCTAAGGGAGGTGTTGTAGCATTCTTGGGCGGTGGTCTGGTCATCTCTCAGCTCTACCACTCCATGCTTGGTTGGGTATTTGAGCATAAAATGATAGGTTGAGGTCACGACTTTTAGCTGATCGAGGGCGGGTCGCCCTAGAATGGCATTGTAGGCCGAAGGGTAGTCCACCACCAAAAAGTTAACCATTTGAGTTGCCTGCCTCGGGATAAAACTGATCGTAAGGGGCAATTCGATCGACCCTAGCGACTGTATCTTCTCCCCGATAAATCCTACCAGGGGTGACCTGACCAAGTGTAGTTTTTCTCAGTCTATATTGAGCTGATCGAAGGCGTTGATAAACAGTATGTCAGCTGATCTACCATTCTTCACCAGGATCCTGCGCACCTTGTAATTGGCTAGGACCATGATGAAGACTAGGGGATCGTCATGTGGCTGTTGGACTCCACGGACATCAATTTCTGAGAAGGTTATGATCTCTTAAGTTTTTGCAGCTTTGTCCGGTCGGTCGGTCATACAGACGTCATTGGAACCCTCGGTCCTCAAACGTCTGGAGTGAACTTTTTTGGAAGAGCCACTTTCTCCTCCTCCAGTGAATCCTCTGGAGATCACTCAGACCTCTCTTGCAAGATTCCTGTCCCGATCCTTGAGAGATTGTGGTGGTCTATCCTGCTGGCCATGAGGATCCTTTCTAATCTGTCGACGGGCCAGGAATTTTTTGAGCCTTCCTATCTGGATTAGCGCTTCAATCTGCTCCTTGAAGTCGAAGCAGTTTTCGGTGTTGTGGCTATGATCTTTATGGAAACAACAATACTTGTCAGGATTGCGACAATTCAGTTGGCCCTTAAGTTTTTTTGGCCACCGCAGCTCGGGGTCGTCCCTGATCTGCAACAGAACCTGCTCGACATAAGTGTTCAGGGGCGTATACTTCTCAAAGCGACTGGTCGGTATCCGGGGCCGCTTAGAGTCGGCATGACCATGCTGCGATCGATCTGAGTCTCGGGACTTCATCGGTCGGTCTGTCTCCTCCCGTTTCCTTCGGTCAGTCTTCTTCGTTTGTTCACCTTTCTTGGTCGGTTTAGAGGATCGGTCCTCTCGGGCATTCATAGCATCCTCAGCGTTCACGTGCTTCTGGGCCTTCACAATGAGGTCAGCCATACTGGTCAGGGGTGCCTTTGCTAGCGAGAAGAAAAACTTTATTGGCTGGAGGCCACCCATGAATGCTATCAATGCCATTTTGTCGTCGATGTCGTCTACCTTTAGAGCTTCGGCGTTAAACCGAGTCACGTAGTGACGTAAGGTCTCAGTCTTTTCTTGTTTGGCGTTGAGGAGGTAAGTGGTCAGCCTTAAATGTCGCTGACCACCGATGAAGTGTCCTACGAACAATTTGCTCAAGTGGGTGAACGAGAAGATGAACCCACTTTTTAATTTGCTGAACCACACGCGAGTTGACCCCTTCAGAGTGGTCGGGAAAGCTTGGCACATGATTTTATCGGGGACTACGTGCAGGTGCATGTATGCCTTGTACATTTTCAAATGGTCCAGGGGGTCTTTCAGCCCGTCGAAGGCGTCCATTTGTGGCATCCTGAACTTGAATGGCAATGGCTCGGCCATAATGGCTGCGGAGAATAGTAAATCTGTCCTTTGTACGAGTTTGTCGACAACCACTGCAATTTTTTCCTTCATACCTGCCATCATGTTATTGAGTTGGTCTTTAACTTTCCTCAGCTGACCTCCATAGCAGTAGAGGCTTCGGTCTTCTCGGGCTGGGTGCCCTCGGCTCGTTTGGGGGACTTAGTTTTGGTCCTGAGGATGAGCCCTGCTCTCGGCCATATCTTCATGCTCGATCGGCTCCTCTTCTGGGCCTTGCCTTCGATCATTAGGCCATTGAGGGATAGCCGTTTGCCTATCTTCGGGATGAGGAATCCGAGGGGAGAGAGGATGAATAGGGAGGAGTTGGGCTTGTTCGTTGAACTTTTGGTTGATGGCTTGGTTTTGGTGAACCAAGCCTTGAATTAGTTAAGTCAAATCCCGCAGTTGTTGCTCGACGTTACACGGTTGATCCCCTTGGGGATTGCTTTGGTGACGATTTCCTTCGGAAGCCATGGATCTTGTGGCAATCATTCAGATTACGAAACACCGGAGAGAGGAACAATGATCAGTCATTCCCACAGACGACGCCAAATGTTGGTGTCTCAATTTTGACAGTCCTTTGTGATCGGTTAGGCGGTCGGTCGTGCCCCCAAAGCGACGATGGAGCTGCTCCCACTTCTCAGCTGTGATCCTGAAAAGTGTTAGAACATAGACACCGGTGGGGTGCGGACGTATTATTCTCCGATACTTAAGTCAGCGAATAGGCAGTAAATAATAACTCTCAAAATGTAGAACTGTGTAAAAAATGTATTCACATGACGTCCTTTTGTGACTTGTAGTCGTTTGCTATTTATAGAGGTGTAGAAGCACGGATTCTGAGATGCGATGGGGATGGATCATTGATCTTCCGTGATTAGGTGAGATCTCTGCCGACCCGAGCGAGATTCTCAAGATTTGTGTAGGCCCAAGCGATATCTTCAGGATATCTGGTGATTCGATTCCTGATTTGTCGCTAAAACAGCTGTTTGGAGTGATATCGGGAGAGATTGTCGGCGTCGATTACGGAGATTGTCCCGGCTGGTACCTGGCTTGGTCAGTCTGACTGACCGAGTGTGATTGGGTCGACTTGAGTTTGTTCTGGGGGTGTTTTCGATCGACTTAAACTGGTGATTTCGCATGGATTGACTTTAGAGATCTGATTTATTTATCATTTGTCATGTCGATCGGTCAGTTTCTTTGATATTTTATTATATTTATCTCGGTCGATTTTGCACCAATCTATTCATACTCATCAAAAATTATATCTCTCACTGATTTTCAAATTGTGTAGAGTCAAGTCAAAAAAACTCCAGTTTAAACCAAAAACGTGTTTAGTAAATACGTTTTTTATAAATAGTAAACTTTTTTAAATTGTTAAAATCGTGTTTGCTAAAAATATTTTTAATGCGTTAAGAGCGTATTTATTAAATATATTTTTACGTAGGTTGAGAATAAATTTAACTACTTTTTTATTATTAAAGTTCAAAAAATACCCATTTCTGCTAATGAGCCCTAGCCAGGCCCTATCATTTCCTAAAATTGAAGAATCGTCCTTGCACTTCTTACGATATTTCGTCGAATCCCTTCAAATATTTAACTTTCTATTGACACCCCTTACTCTGACCTATTAGAAAACCTGATAAACTCTATCCTTTCGTATTTTATCGTCAATTCGCGCCATTGTATGACCAAAAATTGGACAAAGAGATAGAGAGACGATGATACTAACAGCGCCCGATTGCTTCTCTGCCTCTGGGGCACTTTCTCTGTCTTCAACCCGTTCTTCGTTTCGCGACAAATCCCTGAGCTTCTTTGGACACTTCGATTTGAATTTAGAGAAGATGACGACAATTCCTCGAATGTTTCGACGCTGTAAAGCGAGTCTGATTACTAATCCGGAGTCTTTCGAAGTCGGAAGGCTTATTGGTAGCTATGGCTTCATGAACATCACCAGGTGTTGATTTGGTTCCAAATACTACTACTCTTTTGTCTTACTTAATCTCGATTAGTTCTACGATATTATACATGTTGTTCATATCGTTACAGATAACATGAAAAAGGAAAAAGAAAAAGTAATAGCCACTTAGCCAGTGCACTTTTGAATCAAAAGGTTTAAATGTACTTAAAACCACAAAATGTTGAAGATTATTCTTTTCTTATGAGATGTTTGAGTTATTAACAAATTCCTACTTCAAATTTGTACAGTAATTAGCAACGTCTTTCAAAGGATTGTCAAGATTGGCTCGGTAAATCCCCAAGAAATAGAGGGTAGATTTGGTTTCTATAATTGGCAACGTGAAATTCACATTTGTTTTCAACGATCTTGTTTAACTTTATCTGTCATAGTTGTCTTGGTCAAGTTATGGAGTTGCTGTAATTGCATACAACTTCTAAGTATCCCTTTCTTTCTTTATTTTTTCCTTTTTGTTCTTCAATTCCCAGTGACTTTGGTCCTAAGTCGCTTTATCTTCTATTTGATAGATGAAAGTTGTGTTTCAGTTACTCCGGATTACGATTGGGGTTGGACATTGAAAACTCATCAGAGGATGTGGGACGCTTAAGGGTTCAAGATGTGGGAGAAGGCAATGTGAAAATCAGGTGCATTTTGTGGAATCTTAGACATGACACTTTCCAAAGGAAACTAAGTAAAGAAGATGACAATAGGCTTCCGAAAATGCACTAATTGATTCTTGTTAATCAATCACTGTTCTTGCTGTTAATACTATCCATGACAGTTCTTTTTCAGGCTTTATGAAGGAAGAATAGCACAAGGTCCACATAGAGGGACCCCTGTTATTTTTAAGGTGATTATTCTTTTCCTTAGTCATTACCTTTATTCTATAACAACCTTTTGCGAGCACCACTTATAGTTCTTTTCTTGTGATGATGAATGGAACTTTTACTTAAAAGCCGTATACGAAGATGGTTTGTCCTTTGTCCACAAATGGGGTGCGTGTGGTGATGAATCTCTCAATTACTCAAGCCTCTCTTTTGCTATGAAATTGATATTTTAGTTTTTTTATTCAATTTCCTCGTGTTAGACAATGTCTTGGTTCATTTATGTGATACAATTTTATTTTTTCCGTAATGTAATCATTTTTGTACTTTGAACCGCTAAAAGACATGCCGTGTATCTTGTTATTATTAGATATTATGAAATTCTAGCTTTCATGATTATTCATCAAATCTCTATTAATAGAACTTAGAATGCTATCCTGCTAACTTTATATTGAAGCTTTCTCTGCTATATACTCTTAAACTACTTTGACTACTTGAATTATACATTTGAATGTATTAGTAGCTCTTGCAACAATTTTATTTTACACTGGCTTCTGCTCAAGTGAGTTCTTTTAAATTACCATAACTCCTGCGCCTAACGTCATGTTCATGATGAAGGTTTATCCTGGACAACAAGTTGGAGGTGTTGAGGCTGATATGATGGCTGCAAATGAGCTAAATGCTCATGCTTTCCTTCAAGTATGATATCAAACTTTCACTAAAAGATCTCAAAAGTACTCGAAAGCTTTTATTATTATTATTATTATTATTATTATTATTATTATTATTATTATTATTATTTCTTCTTACATACTGGTAAATGGTTCCTGCCAATAACATTTTATAATGTATGTTTTTTGCAGAGCAGTTCGGAAACTGTCTCTCAGAACCTCCAAATACTTCTTGGCGGGTTTGAGACAAATACTGGGGAGCAGGTCTGTAATACAAGTACCATCCATATCTGGTGTTCCATATTTCTTGGTAAATTCTAGACACAAATTGAATAAAATGTGTTCTGCACAGTGGCTTGCTTTCCGTAATGATGGGAAATATAGTGCCGCAGACTATGCAAAAGTTACGAGTGAAAAAATGTCAAAAGACCGTGATTTAGGAGAAAAGAAGTTTTGGAATCCTTTTGAACAAGAGCTAACTATAAATCGTAGAAGATATTTTGTTATTAAGTTGCTTCACGGTGCTTTATGTGGCCTAGCCTATATGCATGACCGTGAACGACTACACCAAAGTCTTGGACCTGCTTCTGTTGTTCTCAAGTATGCTCTCTGGAATTTCCTATTCTATTTGCGTTGTAGCTTGTTTTATTTCTTACATTTCACTTTATTGGACATCATAGAAACTTCTTTTTATTAATGGCAGTACAGTGGTTGAGAGAGATGCTATTTACCTAGTTCCACGGCTTCGGGATCTTTCCTTTTCAGTTGATATACGGTACAGTCCATGGTGTACTTTATTTTGCATCATACTACATAACAACCAAACATTATCTTCTTTAAGTTAACAAAGAAGTTGTGCATAAAGTAGAACTTTTATATAGTAGGATGCGGAAGAGCCAGTTGTGATAACCATTGTAACAAAGAACGCCACTTCTTCCAATGTTAGCCTGCCAAGCATGCACGTGTCAGGTTAATGCATGTCTGGTCACGTTATGATTAGCAATATCTAGGTTTTTTTTTCTAATATATTGAAGATTTTCTTGTATGTCATCTCTATTTATAGTTAGGGTATGTTTTATCCTTTTGTTATGTTTTGTCTTGATAAAAAAAAACCTTTAGTCATATTTGAATAAGCATTATATTTGTTTTTTTGTCTTAAAAAAAATAGTACAAATAACTTGGAGATATTTAACAAAAAAAACTTTTGTTATGTTTTTGTTTTAATTTTAAAAGTTTTGCTCCAAATAAATTTTGATACAAGACATATTATGTGTACGACTATTCAACTCTGGGCGAAGCCCGCTCCGATGGCTCAAGAAGCATTGGTTCCGAGTCAACCCGACTCCACTCGCTCAAGAGGGGGTTGGTTCTGAGCCAGCCTCCTCTGCTGTCTCGAGAGGATTGGTTCCAAGCCAACCTTGCTCCACTCGCTCAGGAGAGGTTGGCTCCAAACCAATCCCTTCCGTGTTGGGGATTGAAAAACGGTTGATCCAATCCGCCT
>JAUTBS010323114.1:0-10722 GCA_032361285.1 Aequorea victoria | reverse complement strand
TAGGCTTTCCAAATAGTATTAAACTTTCCAATCATATTCCATAGATATTTTGCATAATCATTCTTCTAATAATTTTTTTTGCACTTTTCCTTTTTAACTTTCAACCATGATTTTTATAGCAGATGACCATACAGTGTTATGCCAACGTTTAAAATATTTTATGCCATAATTTTTACAAGAAAATAATCATAAAAGGTTAAGACATACCATTCAAAAGAGTTTTTAGGCATGAGAGCTTTATTTGAAAAATAAATAGCAAGTAACTACTCACCTCGAGTCTAAGCTAAGCATTAAAGCAAGGTTTTAAGCTAAGCATTAAAGCAAGGTAGTACAATCTACTCGTCATCTTGATGATATAACATAATAACCAAGGTAGACATGCAGGTTAATAACCAAATTAACTAACCAAACGGACCCTTAACTCATTTGATTATATCCCATGTTTGTTTCTTAAATTAAATTAATCATTAATTAATTTAATTCGTCATTAAACTAATGTCCAAACAAGGTCTAGGCATTTTTAAAATTTATTTCATGTGTTAAAAGAACATTAAATGGTTTAAAGTGTTTTTAACTCACATCCAAACAAGGCCTAAGTTCTTTAGGATTATTTCCAAGTGTTAAATTGATCATAATCTGATTTAAAGTGTTTTAAACAAGTGTCCAAACAGAGCCTAAAAGCTTTTAATTTAATTTAAATAATTTTCTATTTTTACCGACGGTGAGTCGACTCATAGAGGGTGTGAGTCGACTCACAGGGGCTCAGGTTGACCTTAGACACGCATTGAGTCGACACAAAGGGTTCAGGGTCGACCCATAGGGGGTTTAGGCATGCAATGAGTCGACACAGAGGGGTTTGGGCCGACTCACAGAAGGTTTGCAAATGCTTTGAAGTTAGAAAATAACATCCCACCATTTGTGCAATAACTTTCTGTGTGTTTGAAATTTTTAAATGATATAAAAACAACTTAGAAAGAGGACATCTGTGGCTTCAATTTAGGCATAAGAATGATCCTATTTGGATTTCGGATGGTTGAGTTATGACTATTTGAAGTTGGAGCAAGGAAGCTGTCACGGGTTTGGTCATTCAGACAAGTATGAGTCGACCCAACCCCATGGGGTGTCGACTCATAAGTTCGGGACAGCCATTTTTGGCTGCTTTAAAGTTATCTTTTCTTGGTTTTTTCTTAACCCTTTTTATTTTAATTAAATCTAATGACAGATTAACATATTTTGGGATATTTTGAACACATCTTATTATAGGTAAATTATTAAATCATGTACTATATACAAATATAATTTAATTGTGATAAAACATGTATATGTATATATATTTTCCTACTGTAATATCATTTATATATATATATATATATATATTATTTGTTTGTTTCTTGATTCTATCACCATAAACATTATTAAATAACATATCTACATATATTTGGATGATCAGATTGCAGTGAGAATGTTTATACGGTAGGTTTTATATATATCTATATATGTAAAGTGTTAAAGCATATATCTATATATATATTCAATGTTATTCTTATATTCATTACATAACCCTTTGGCTTATCTTTCTAGTGATTTGTTGTGACAAAAGTTCATTCGTTCGCCTGTTTGGTGAATCTAAGAACTAACCCTTTGTGATCTAACCATGATTCATCTATGTGTGTGGTTATATAAATATATTGTAAAATAAAAATGAGCAGAGGCACACTAACCTGAGTCACCAGAGGTGATGCAGACCAGAGGAGAGAATGATGATGCCTGGTGGTTCTGTGATGGTTGATAGCAGTGCTCGGCTGTTGTAGTGGAGGTGAAGGGTGGCACTGGTGGTGATCGACAGAGAGAGGACAGTGAGGTCGTGAAATATTGAGAGGGACATAGAGCTTTGAGAGAGAGGGGATTGTGAGAGGCTGTGTGCGTGAGGGGGAGTTTTAAAGTAGGATCTAATCCCTCAAGATCAGGGATTAGCCGTGATCTCCCCTTATCAAATTCCACCAAACAATGAAGGGATAAGCAACTTTCTCTTTTTGACAAACCAGAAACGGCAGTAATGCCAATCTGTTGTACTCCTTCCTCTTATAATTTTTTCTTTCCTTTTTATTTATTTTTTTCTTTAATTAATTTAATTAATCCAATTAACATAAACTAATTTAAATTAAGGTTTAATTGGTCTTCAATTAATTTAATAATCAATTTTTACAATAGTTAGTTATGTTTTTATTTAAACTAGTTTATTTATTAATTAATTAGTTAATTTATTTAGTTTATATTTTCACTTAATTTATTTATGATTTTCTCACTATCATTTGTTAGTGTATTAAAATATTAAAATTTTTATCAATTTTAATTAAAACCTTTCTCATAAATTATTTTATTGAATAATTTATTATTAATATTTTCTCGAATTTTACATACCCGTGCCCACGACACCTTACAACCAGTCGACTTCATCTTCATCCAAGACTACAGTACAGACCTACAAATTCCTTCAATCTCCTTAACAAGTTTTTTTTTGGAGAATAAATAGAGAGGACCAATATTCTTGCGTAAAGAATACCACGGATTTAATCAATTGTAGCCTACCAGCATAAGATATGAGCTTATTGGTACAAGATTGAATTTTTTTGGTAATTTTAACAATAAGCGGCTTACAATTCTTATAGGCTAACTTAGAGGAGATCAGGGGCAAACCAAGATATCTCACAGGAAGAGAACCCTCCCTAAACCCTAAAGTATCTAAGATGGTAGCCTTAGAGGTCACATCCACACCCGAGAAGAAAACATTACTCTTTTGGGGGATGGGGGATAAACTAGATATTCCATGGAATTTCGACCGAACGCAGGATGTAAGCTTTAGCAAAGATCATAAGAACATCAGCAAAGCTCAGGCTAACAATCTTATTCTTCCTACACCTCAATGGTACTTAAAAGTAACATTCTTCGTTCGTTTGGACATTAGATAAGTTAGCACCTCCATTGCAATAGCAAAAAGGTATGGGGGGAGGGAATCCTCCTGCCTTAGACCCTTCCTACCTTTAAAAGACCCATTAAGTTCACCATTGATACTCATTGAATAGGCGGGAGATGTGATGCCTTCCTTAATCTACAGTACTATCCTATCCGGAAAGCTTAGGACCAATAGGGCAGCAATCATAAAATCTCACCTAACATTATCATATGCTTTCATAATATACACTTTTATAGCACATCTAGGTCCATGAGTCGATCTATGGTAATCCCTCAGCATTTATTGGGATAAAAATATATTATCCGTTATCCTCCTGCCTTTGACAAAAGTCGATTGGGACAGGCTAATAATGTCAGGAAGGACATTTTTAACCCTATTAGCAATAATTTTGGCTATAAATTTATAGATGGAATTGCAACATGAAATAGGTCGGAACTCAGTAATAGGTGACGGATTGAGGACCTTAGGAACCAAAGCAATCAGGGTCAGCTCTGAGTTTTTAGGGGCTCTAGACGAACTTTTAAAATGGGACCTTCATAATTTTTTATAAAAAAAAATATTTCAAGAAAAAATTATTACATTAATTTAATAAAGCTTGGTTTATTAGGATATTTTTTTGTTCCTTTTAGCTTTTTGAGTTTTTTTTAGTGAAAACGCAACAACAAAAAACTGAACGTATTTATTAACCTTAATGTTTATGTTTTTATTGTTTTTGCATAATTGTTATTTGGTCAATAGAAAAAAATAATTTTTTGAATTTTTTATAACCAAATAACCATTTTATGTTTGAAGAGTTCAAAAAAAAAAATACAAGTGTTATAATACTAAAAAAACATTTAGCTAATCTAAAATTATAATACTAAAAAAAATATCAAAATAACTCCATCAAATATTTCTTAAGAATTATTCTCTTTACGTTTCATTCAATAATTTTCTACTAACAATTAATGAATTTTAAAAATAACAATTCAATACTTTTAATTAATTTAGCACTTTAATTGTTATTTTTATTTCTTTTGATATTTTTTTAAAAGAATTAGACTTAATTGGCTATTCAATAATAACAATAGTTTTATTTTGAATTTGGTACTAAAGGATGAATGTACGTAAATCTTGATAAAATTAATATTAAAATAATCAGGGACCTTTATTTGGTTGAGACCTAGTAAAAAAATTATTTTTGAACTTAGTATAAAGACTGTATTTAGTCGGGAGCCTTATTTTTTGAACAAAATTTGGGGGCCAAGGCGGCCACCTCACGGGTCTATGCCTAGGGCTGGCTCTGAAAGCAATCAATGTAGTATTAGATTCTCTCCATAAATGACCAGAATAAAAAAAAAAAGCCTTAATAGTCGTAATCGTATCTTAACCCACAACATTCGAAGTTTTCTTAAAGAAGCCAACAGAGAAACCATCTGGTATCAGGGCTTTATTAGTTTTAAGAGACCAAAAGATTTCTTGTATCTTCAAATCCGAGACATCCCAGGCTAAGAGAGCAACTTCATCTGGTTTTAGGCATTTCATTATAACCGATTCAAGGGACTCCTTACCCAAATAAGGGGAGCTATGGGCAGTACCAAGCAACCCCTGATAAAACTCCACAATATGATCTCTAATAACTACACGATCCTCCGATCTAGAACCATCACTCTGTTGTTGTTATTTTTTTTACATAAAATAATGTTCAGACATTTTATATCATTTTTAATGATATTTAAATTGTCTCAACTCATTTATATCTGTGTTTGTGAAAAATATATTGTTAATTATTTATAATTAATATGCGGTATGTCAGTACTTATTTACAATAGAAATTTTGATAAGTAGATCTTTACTTATTTATAGAAGATCAGAAGTACAGTTCTTGTATAATTAAATTAGTTCACAACCAAGATAGGATTGACATTCTATCGGTATAGCTACGAGCACAATCTCATTGGTTTATCTTAATCACACGAATTTGTTCGATAATTCAAGTGAGATTGTATTCAGTACACCAGGAATGTATTTAACAGGACCAACGGTAAAATTAAAGTCTATATACTGACAGGATTGGACTTATACAATTTAACGGTTTGTTCGAGGGCACGTAGATTTTTAATCCCAAAAAATATTGAATGCTGACGTATTTTAATATTTATTATTTTGAATTACTTACGGGTGCGATTCAATCTTATTATTTTAATAAATTCTGTAGTTTGGGTAATAAATATTAGAATGTGACCAGTGTTATATTTTGGAGGAATTCGTGTCCAGAATATTCTGTTCTGAATTGTAATACCCCATTCATAAATTCATAAGTTTTGTTACTATCAGTAAACCTCATTCGTGCATTATTAATTTAATCCGGTAGTGTATCAAATAATTTAAATTTGATAATCAAGAATTGTAGATATTGACGAAATTAAATTATCAGTAATTAAATTTCACTAAGCGAGTATGAATAATTTAACACAAAGAATCATATTATGTGCTATATAACTCGGTAAATAAGAACTCTTATTTTTATGATCTGAGATAATTAAATTATAATGCAGTTGTAATTATTTAGTAAAATTAATTATAATTAAAAGAATTAGAAATATATCACAGGGTACTAATATGTAATTTTTTACTTTTTTTGGAAGCCAATTTAATTATTATTCTTGGATCCCCAGTGTAGTCTATAATTACAGATCAGGTCCCTCTCGTCTCTTGACCTAAATTATAAATGTGGTTTATGCTCATATTTGGTAGACTATGATTTGAGAGATCAGAAAAGAGAGAGAGGGGAGGCGGCCAGAGGTGACCACCCACCGAGCTTTTCTGATTTTGTGATTTGGATCATACACCGGAAGATTCGACGAGTTCGCATTGCAGTAGTGATTCAAATCTACCAGAATTAGCAGGTAAATTTTTTGAACTACAGGTAATCCATCTAATGTTCGTATTAATGTCTAATTTAAGACTCGTCAGTATTTTTATTCTGCGAATACAACACACTCAACACTAAAGATGAGATCCTCGATTTATTCCGTTGAAAGTTAATCGATTTGAAAAAGAAAATAGAGTTTTAATCACCAAGGTTTAACCATTGAATTCTTGACTTCTGACTGTAAAAGCTCTCCTCAGCACTACACAAATCAAACTACCTTTTATATGTCTCACACTCAAGAGAAAAAGAAAAAGAATCGTTGTGGTTAGCATCCAACCTTCCTAGGAGATCAGACAACAAATTCCTTTGACAATTAACCCGACTAGCGAGACCACCAAACTGCTCCACATTCAACTTTTTAAGTTCAGATTTAAGAAGTCTAAGCTTTTTACATATAGCAAACAGAAGTGACCCATCGATCTAGGTTTTCCACACTCGAGCTACAGTAGGAAGAAAGTCTACATGATTAGCCCAAAAATTAAAGAACTTAAATGGCTTCTTTACAACATACTCCTCGAACTTAAGCCAAATTTCAATAAGAAAATGATCTAAAATCTCCGGGAAAGAAAGACAACATTGACAAGTGGATAAGAGGAGGTCCAAGAGTCATTGACAAGGGCACGATCAATATTTGACTTATAGGCCCTCGGGCCTTCTTGGTTATTTAACTATGTAAACTGGAATTCACTATACCTCAGATCCTCTAACTCAACCTTATAAAGACAATTATTAAAATCATCCATATATGGCAACCAATGACCTTTTCCTCCAAATATCTCATTTGGAAATCTAACAGCATGAAAATCACCGACCACTAGCCATGGGGACACGGCATGAGACTGGGCTAAATTTTTCAAACAAATTCCACAACGGTACCCTCTCCAGATGATTATTTAAACCACCAACAAAAGTTACGACAAAGGAGATTTTTGCTTTCAAAAAATGAACTATGCAATGAATCCATTGTACATCCATTACAAGTACACTAATACTAACAAAATATGGATCATAATAAACCCATAATCTACCAAAGTCAGAGAATTGGTCGTTATTGACCATGGACCAGCTAGGAAACATCTGATTAAAAATTTGCGAGGAATTCACAGGCTTGACTCTAGTCTTATTCAAAGCTACTATTCTATAATTACCCAAGCCAACCAGGGACTTGACTTCATGTTATTTGACCCTATTATTTAGTCCTCTAATTGTAAAATCCGAGAATTTTGACTAATAAATTATCAACCATATAACTTATTAAAAAAGAATTTTTAATTTAATTTCTTATGAAGATAACAAACTAATTAAAATCTAATAAATTAAAATTTTGTATACTGAAAAGTTTTCAATAATAAAGTAATAAGAGAATAACCTCATAAATGAAATTCATTATGTTAGTGATTAAATAATGGAAAAATGAGTCAAGAAATTAGAAATAAAATAATAAGAAAATAATAAAACAAAATAGAAAAATTAAATAAAATGGGAAGTCTGAGATAACAGAAAGGGGGTGGCAGCTGGCTTCTTCGTTTGAAATTGGAAGATAGGATTTGTTGGAGGGATTTGTGAGATTCTATCCCATCAAATCTGCTCTCATCCCTCCTTTAAAAACCAAACTTCCCTCAGCAGACCTCATCCCTCTCAATTCCTCTCTACGAGATTCTCTCTATAGAATCTCTCTCTCTCTCTCCCAACCTTTCTCTTCCAGCACCGCTGTCCTCTACAGCCACCACCGCTGCCATCACCACCGAGCACCACCACCACCATCGTGCGACGCTGCTATCGTCTATATCATCATCATTATCATCACCTTAGGTGATCATGGGTCAGTAGTTCTCACCCTCTGCTTCATTTTTAGATACACCGATATATATATATATGTCACAGTTTAGTAGTTATTTTATTCTCTATTTAAAAGTATAATCTTTAAAGAAATCGTACCTATGTATGCATATAAAAATACCATGTTTAAACGTAGGGAAAATCAGAGGAGTAAGCTTGATGAAAATTGTTAGAAAAACTAGATTAATCTTAATTTATTTTAATCTAGTATTGTATGGCAATTTGGGTTAATTCTTTTTGTAGTTTATCTCCTTTCCTTTGGTAGTTATTGCTCATCTGAGATTATGGCAGTTTTGGTATTTATAAGTATGAAAGAGATACAAGAGGAATGTTTTTTTGGAAGATTATTTCTATCTTGGAAGATTTGTCACCACTCGAGCGGTCTTGGGAGCGCTCGAGCACTCGTTGGGCAGATACGGCTCTTTTGTTCGTTTAAAAGGTGCAAAAGACCTTGGTTGTTAGAAGAGAGACATAGAGAGCGGAAAACAAAGAATAATAAGTGGTCTCTCCATTAAATTGAGGATTCAATCGCAGATTGTAAGTTGTATTGTAACTGTTCGACTGATTATAGTGCATTGATTTCCTGGACTGGAATCGGTCCCATAGTTTTTTTCCATTTGGGTTTTTCCACGTATAAATCCTTTGTGTTGAATGGTTTGATTTATTTTCTGTCTTCACGTAAATTAATTATCATGGATTGATTAATCGGATAATAAAACTAACTTTTTATTAAAAATAAAAAGGGGTTTTAAGTTTTTCATACACAACGCTCTAGGCTTCAGAAAGGACATCAGAGACCCTGACATCCACCACTTCTCAGCCCCCAACTCGCTGAGCATGTCAGGCTTTCACATCACCTTCTTCTAATTACACATCAATCCTCCTTCATTATGCTATTTATATAATTAAATCATCATTTCTTCTAATTATGCGTTTGGTCCCTCTTTATATCTTTGTATTATTAATCTCATCATCAATTCGAACCACAACCTAAACAGGGCCTCACCTTCGTCCTTAAACCGGGTCAATTATATTTATTATTTTTTTTTTTAAATATGGAATGTTACAGCGCCGGTGGTGGCGTGGCTGTGGTCGTTGTTGGACATCGCCGCGGGTGGACGCCGCTGATGGTGGAGTGCAGGAGCAGATAGCTCTCTCTCGCTTGCGATCGTCGCTGGACGCTGCTAATGGTGGACGCCACCACTGTAGTATCGCCGTTATCGCCACGCCGCTGATGGTGGACTCTGTAAGCCCTCATCTTTTTTCTCTGCTTCTCTCTCTTTGGGTTTGATGGTGCCGGCGCTGAGCCGTGAAAGAAAAATGGGAAAAAAAACCAAAAACCAAAAACAGAGAAGCATCTGTCGATTCATTCTCTCCAACACAGAGAAGTAGAGAAAAATGAACAGAGAAGCAAGAATCACCGTTGATTCAGAAAAAAAGCAAAAAGCAAAAGTCACTGCAGAGAAAAACTCTCCACCACCACCGAGCACCATTCTCACAAATACAAATATAAATGAAAATGAACATAAATAAATCAAAAGAGAGAAAATCAAACCTGATTAAAGGAGCAATGATAGATAGTGAATGTAGAAGGTTGAAAGACGATGCCAAAAAATAGAGAAAGAGGAAGTCCTGCAGGAGAAATTTGAAAATTTATTTTGACGTGAAGAAAGAGAGAAAGAGAAAGTATGATCCGGGCCATTAAAAATTAAAAATGACAAAAGAGAGAAAAATGAAGGATGATCAATGATCTGAGGCGTTAAAAGGGCCAAGTAGGACATGTCAAATCAAAACAAAGGTGAATTGTATTATAGATGGGTTTTGATATTACTAAAATGTTTTGTTTGAATCCAGTGGCGAGCCCCTGTTAATGTTAATCAATTTGGCAATCAGCTCATGAATTCTCAATCGTAATCTGAGTTATGATATGAGGCTTTTGAATCAGTGTTTAATAGTTTCTGTTTTGATTTGATCGACTGAGTTCAAATGAATATGTTGATGTTTGTTTTGATTGATAGATACAGATGCGTATATGTATGTGTTTGGTTTCTTCATTCAACCAAGAGTTTACTGTTGATAATAGTTTGAATTATTGAATTGGAGGACCAAATTATCTATTGATGTCTCTGGTATTTTTTTCTTGATTGCTGATTGTTAGGAAAATTAGATTAATCTAATTGAATTAATTTATTTTCTAAATGTAATTCGTTTATGGCAATTCGGATTATTTCCGTTTTGAGTCAATTTTATCCTTTTTTAGAGATAGCGCTTATCTGATTTTATGGAAGGTTACCTTTTGATTAGTTTCGAAGAAAATCAGAAGGTTTGTGATATGTTTGGTAGTGTTTCGATAAGTATGGATGGGATTGAAGAAGATTAACTCGCGGAGTTTCAGTTTCTATCTTTGAAGATTGGGACCGCTCGAGCGGTGACCTTGCAGTTTGTGCGTCTTCGATTGTTTTAAAAGAGGTTCAAGGGTTTAGTTTTTAACACAGTTTTTGGGGGCGAAACAAATAGATATATTGAGACCTTTTCTTTCATCAGTGTGTTTCTTCCAATCATGAGATCATTGAAGACTTCAAAACAAGATTCTTTCAAAAGCTTTTTGAAGAACAGCTTCGAGGATTCGTCGTACGTGTGGATTTCGTCGGAGGATTCTGACGGGAGTTGTTTCGTGGATTCGTTACAATGGTAAAAGGGATCAAAGCACTGGAGAACGGTGAACGAAGATTCGGCTATCTGCTTAAGACGTAGATTGAGAATTCGATTACGGTCTATAAGTACGATTTTGTAACTGTTCGTGATTATAGTGCTTTGCTTTTCTGGACTGTGAATTCAGTCCCGTAATTTTTTTTCAATTGGGTTTTTCCACGTATAACTCATGTGTGTTTGAATGGTTTGATTTACTCTTTGTCGTCTTGTGATTTTCTTCTCGTTGATTGATTAAACGAATTTTTTAAAAATCAAGATTTTATTAATTAAAATATAAAAAGGG
>JAUTBS010323003.1:0-10722 GCA_032361285.1 Aequorea victoria | reverse complement strand
AAAATTAAAAAGAAGAGAAAAGGGAAAGGAAAAGGAAAAGGAGACATAATTGTACCTTTCACATGAATGAAGGAAATGTGTTGGGATTAAAGGCCAAACAAGGCTTTAGGCTCAAGAAAATTATATTAATACAATCCAAACAAGGCATAGCATGTCTTGGAGCCCAAGTTTAGTTATGAATGAACTAAACTAGAGTAACTAAGTTGTTAACCATTGGTTGGTTTCCAATTAAATGAAGGGTAAAATATCATGGGTTAATTACACAAATACCTCATCAACTATCACCGAGTATCATTTTACTCTCTAAATTTTAAAATTGCACATTTTAGTCTCTCAATTATAAAAAAACTGTACAAAAAGGCCTCTATTTGAAGGGGTGAAAGTGATGCAAATTAGATAGTTGAGAGAGCTAAATGTACGACTTTAAAGTTTAGATGGTAAAGTGATACTCGGTGATAGTTGAATGAGTGTTTGCATAATTAACCCAAATATAGTTTGAGCACCAATCTCATGTCTATAAAAAGGGGGGACTAATTCTATTCATCCATTTGATGAGATTTTCATGCAAGTGAGAAGAATCAAGGAGGAACAACTTGCTTTTGTCTTCAAACAAGGTTAGTGATTCATGATCTCATCTAAGTTCTTGAACAACCTCTTAAAACATGTATATATAGTGTTCATGGAACTTAGAACAAAAGGAAAGGTGATAGAACACACCTAGGGAGAAGAAAGAACCTAGCTCATGGAATTATTCTAAAACTCTGTTTTAGGGTTTCTTAAACTAAAATGTGTAAAGAGGCTCAAACACTAGAGTAAATTCAATTTTAGGATTTTGGGGGCTATGTTAATATGTCTAAAATACGTATGATTTTTATTGGGATTTAAGAACATGATTTAATACCCCAACCCTAATTTTGAAATCTTGGGTGAATAGAAGGTAGATCCAGAGGCAACTTTGGGAAATTTTAATTAAATCTATAAAAATACCGTTGAGACGAGACACGTATTTAAAGAAATGTATAAGGGTCTAGTTTCATCCAAGATTTATAAAACTCATTTTCGTTGGACATATTTTTAGTAGTTAAGATTCTCCCAAACAGGGATAAAAATAGACTATTTTTTTGGTAAAATCATTAGACCTATTTACGGTGGGTTTGTAGAGTTTGATTCTTTATAGAAAAGTTTCCTAACACATTAATATAACTCCGAAAAATATTGGGAAAAGATTAGATAAAGGTTTACCAATTTATTTTGAATTTCTAATAGGAGTGGCAAAATCTGAAAATTGGGAAAGCTCAAGAGAAATGATATTCCAAATGGAACAAAGTACCTAGGCTTGGGGATTTGAGTTCTTAGAAACTCTAATGAACAATTAAAACTTATAAGAGTATTATTATGATAATAAAATGTTAAGTGTTCCTTAGGACCAAGGGGACAAGAAGTAGGGTTATAAGAATCCATATTGGAAAAGGTTTCATACCTAAGGAAATGGGGTTATATTAGGTTCAACTAAATAACCTAAGTTATTCTCATATTTGAATACATAAGAAAGATGAGTTTATACTTATGTTGGGTTGTCATATAACCTAGGCACCGGACGGGTAGCCACGGACGGAGGAGCAACGCCTCAGGGTTGAAAGGAGGTGGACTTGATTTAAACGCTCTATTTCAGGTAAGAGTGGCTAGTTATATTATAATAAAATGTGATGAATGTTTGTTATATTGAAATATTTTGATAACATGCTTGGTGAATGAAGTCATGAATGAATTTCGAAGAAAGTTCTCTTATTGTTAATAAAGTTGGTGATTGGTTCACTCAAATGTGACACTTATTTTAATTATGAAAGTTTGACAAGAACATGAGAATTATGTTGCATGAATGAATGGTGATTTTTGTTTGAGTGTGTCAAGTCTTGTAGGTACTCGGCCCGTATAAGTTTTCCCTTTTTGGGTGTGAGTTAGCCCTTATGGGTGTGAGATAGCCTATATGATTTTTTTCCTTTATGGGTGTGAGTTATACCCTATAAGGCATTTGCCCTTTTATGGGTGTGAGTTGCACCTACTACTAGTGATAAAGAGTAGCCTTCATTAGAATCCTAAAGGCTATTGCAAGATTGGCTGAGACGAATACCAAGCTAATTGGTATACAAGTAGAAAGGGTTGACAACTCTTTAGTAAAAAAGTTCAAGGAATTTAATGGGACCACAAATCCCACCAAAGCAAGAATTGGCTGAAAGATGCAGTACACATTCTGGATGGGCTAGGAGTAGTCGAAAACGAATGAGTTGATCTCATCACCTTCATGTTTTGAAGAGAATCCTATAACTGGTGGGAAGTGACGGAGAGGCTGATGAAGATCCGTGTACCTGGAGCAGAACCCCTTACACCATAAGAGATCACGTGGGAACAATTCTCAAAGGTGTTTGACGAACAGCACAAGCCAGTGTCGTATAAGTATGAGAAAGAGTAAGAGTTCATCGACTTGACTCAGGAAAAGATAAGTGTAGCTGAATACGAAATGAAGTTCACAGAGTTATCGCGATACGCTCCACAGTTAGTCCAAGATGAAGAGACTATGTGTAGAAGGTTTCAGAAATGGTTGGATTATTGGATTAGGACTAGACTGGTAGTCCACAAAATTAGTAACTATGCTAGTTTGGTGAACAAGGCTCGCATGATCGAGAAAGATGTGAAAGAGGGTGTAAGAAGATGAGAAAAGTTCAGGAAATGCAATTTTGGTAGTACATTAGCATATAAGGTGGGAAGGAATGAGTTGAAGAATAACGCGTCCAAATCGCCAGTCTTTCGGAGTCAGAGTTAACAGTCAACGGCGAAGAACTCTGGACTTAAGGAAAGCTAATTGAACAAAAAGACCTTCAGCAAGAATGAGAAATGGAAATCCTCTACATGTTATCGATGCAGAGCCACCAATCAATTCATTAAAAATTATCTGAATGATGGAAAGAGGATTATTTGTTATCGCTGCAACCAACCGGGGCACATCGCCTCTCAGTGTGGACAATAATGGATGCCAACAGCATCCTCCATCGGAAGCAAGAAGACTGTGGAAAGTGGACCGATAGAGATAATGCAGGATAAGGGAAAGGGTATAGTAGACAGACCTATTATCTCAGGACGAGTTTTTGACATCACTAGGCAAGATGCACAAGCGATCCCGGATGTGGTGACAGGTACTATTATTGCTTTTGATAAGAATTCCTATGTTCTTATAGATTTGGGATCAACACATTCATCATTCGTAGTACCTACTTTCATATCACAAGTAGATGGTACAACACCAGAACTCCTAGACTACACAATAACAATTGCAACACCTCTTGGGGAGAAAATGATAACCAGAACCATATACCGGAAGTGTTTGCTAAAGATAGGTGAACAAAAAATGGTAATTGACGTAATGCCATTGAGTATGATAGGATTTGACCTTATACTCAAGATGAATTGATTATCCATCTATCATGCGTCCCTAGAATATTTTGGGAAGAGAGTAATCTTCAAGATCCCAGGGGAGGAAGAGTTTATCTTCTAAGGCGATAAGGTTAGGACACCTATTCATCTTGTGTCAGCACTCAAGGCAACCAAACTATTGCAGAAGGGTTGTTAGGGATTCTTGACACATGTAATAGATAATGAGTCGAAAGGGGAGGAACTCTCAAAGATACCAGTTATCCGTGATTTTTCAAATATATTTCCAAATGATTTACCAGGTTTATCGATACACCGAGAGATTGACTTCACAATTGACCTACATCTGGGCATAGCGCATATATCCATTGCACCCTATAGAATGTCACCTACTAAATTGAGAGAGTTGAAAGAGAAATTAAAAGAGTTGTTGGATAAGGGTTTAGTCAGACCCAAGGTCTCACCTTGGGGAGCACCTGTGTTGTTTGTGAAGAAGAAAGACAGAACCCTAATGACGTGTATTGATTACCGATAATTGAATAGGGTCACAGTCAAGAATAAGTATCATCTTTCCAGGATAAATGACCTATTTGACCAATCGCAAGGAGCTAGAGTATTTTTGAAGATTGATTTGAGGTCAGGGTACCATCAGTTAAAAGTAAAAGAGTCAAATGTGCCTAAGACTGCTTTCAAAACCCGATATGGGAATTACGAGTTTGTAATGATCCCATTTGGGTTGACGAATGCACCTGTTGCATTCATAGACTTGATGAATCGAGGGTTTAGAAATTATCTGGATCAGGTTGTGATTGTATTCATAGACGATATCCTGATATACTCTCGAAGTACGGAGGAGCATGTGGAACATTTGAAAGTTTCATTGCAAACCTTAAAGGAAAATAGGTTGTATGCTAAGTTCAGTAAGTGTGAGTTTTGGCTAGATAATGTGGTGTTTCTGGGCCATATCATATCTGGGGATGGAATTCAGATAGATCCAAAGAAGATGGAAGTCACCGTAGATTGGTGGAAGCCAACCAATGTAACAGAAATACGTAGTTTCTTAGGTTTGGCCGGATATTATAGAAAGTTCGTGAAGGATTTTTCTTTGATAGCGAGACCTCTAACTCGTTTGACCCAGAAGAGCGTAAAGTTTAAATGGTCCAACCAGTGTGAGGATTCAAGAGTAGAAATCAAGAATAGTGCCAGCACCTGTTCTTACTCTCTCCTCATGCAGTGAAGGTTTTGTGATCTATAGCGATGCGTTACATCAGGGTTTGGGGTGTGTCTTGATGCAAAACGGAAGGGTTATTGCTTACACATCTCGACAATTGAAATATCATGAAAAGAATTATCCTACCCATGATTTGGAATTAGTCGCGATAGTGTTTGCACTCAAACAATGGAGACACTACTTATACGGAGTACTTGCGAGATATACACCGATCATCAGAGCTTGAAGTATATATATTCACTCAGAATGATCTTAACCTAAGGCAAAGAAGATGGATGAAGCTAATAAAAGACTACAATTGTATGATCCACTATCATCCTAGAAAATCCAACGTAGTGACAGACGCTTTAAGCCGAAAGTTTTCCTGAAGTGTGGCTCATCTTCAAGTAATATGCAACAATTTGTATTCTGAGATGAGGATACTTAGACTTAACTTCAAGATTGGCAAGAAAGGTTGTTTGTTAGCAACTCTTACCATTAGACCAACTTTATAAGCACGAGTTTGGGATCTTCAGTTGGTAGACGATCAGGCGAGGAAGATGAGATCAAAGATAGAAGTGGGAAACCAAACTGACTTCGTGATTCGAGATGATGCATTGTGGTTTGGTCGGAGGTTGTACATACCTGAAGACGAGGAATTGAGAACGAAAATCCTAGATGAAGCTCATAACTCCGCATATACCATGCATCTCGATAGCACCAAGATGTATAGAGACTTCAATGAATGATATTGGTGAAAGGGAATGAAAAGAGATGTGGCAGGTTTCATTGGAAAGTGTCTAGTATGTCAATAAGTAAAGATCGAGCATTAGAGACCAGCAGGGTTGTTACAATATTTTCCAATACCTGGGTGAAAATAGGAATATATCACCATGGACTTTGTGACTGGACTACCACGATCAACCAAGGATAATGATGCAATTTGGATGATAGTCAATAGATTAACAAAGTCGGCACACTTCTTACTGATTAAGATGACTTTCTCCATGGATAAGTATGCACGATTGTATATCGATGAGATTGTTCGTTTACATGGCGTGCCAGTATCAGTGGTGTCAGATCGAGATCCTCGATTTACATCCAAGTTTTGGTTGAGTCTACAGGGAGCATTGAGGACTACTTTGAAGTTTAGTACAACATTTCATCCCAGACCAATGGACAGTTGGAAATGATGATTCAGACTTTTGAGGACATGCTTAGAGCATGTATTTTGGATCTTCGAGGTAGTTGGAAAGATCACCTATCATTGATCAAATTTGCATACAACAATAGTTTTCAGTCGACTATAGGGATGGCTCCCTACGAAGCGTTATATGGCAGAAAATATCGAAACCCAATCTGTTGGGATGAAGTGGGAGAAATAAAGTTGCTCAGACCAGAGATAATCCAGATCACGACTAACAAGGCCAAGTTGATTCGAGAGAGACTAAAGCAAGCTCAAGATAGGAAGATAAGTTATGCGGAAAACCAACAACGAAATTTAGAATTCAAAGTGGGAGACCATGTGTTTTTAAAAATATCTCCCTGGAAAGGCATTATGCGGTTTGGGAAGAAGAAAAATTTGAGTCCTCGCTACATCGCACCATACGAAGTTTTCAGAAGAGTTGGGAGCACGACGTATCAATTAGCTTTGTTCCCAAAACTATCAAAGTTATACGACGTTTTCCATGTGTCTATACTGAAGAAATTATGTCAGATCCATCACATGTTCTATCAGTACAATCGGTGGATCTAAGACATAACTTATCATATGAACAGGAGTCAGCAGATGTTCTGGACAGGAAGGAGCAAGTGTTGGGGAACAAAACCATATCGCTCGTAAAGATATTGTGGCGCAGACATTCCGTTGAAGAATCCACTTAGGAAAGAAATGAGGAGATGCGGCAGAAGTACCCACGCCTTTTTAAACCAGATACGTAAAGATTTCGAGAACCAAATTTCTTTAAGAGAGGTAGAATATAATAACCAATGATTCTTTAAATCAAAACACAAATTACATTCAACGATTATGAAATTAATAATCGTCTAAATAAGGATTCAAGTAACATTTGAGCATGAAAGATTTAAAGTAACTAAATGATCTTATGAAATGGATTAGGTCCCAAAATAATTAACAAATGTTGGCTCGATATATTAATAGCCCAAAGATTAAGAAATGTCTCAAACGTAAAAAGATGATATTAGCCCAATAAATTTAAGTTAATTCTTTTTGCTCAAAAAATACATTAATTTCAAAATGGGCTCAAATATAAAATTATTAGATGGACTTATTATAAACTTTTTGATTGGCTAGGAGGTGGCCCAAATATATTAGGAGAATTAAATAAGCCCATGAATTAAAAACTAGCCCAATTGAATTATTAGACCCAAAAATTATTCTTTCTCCTTCACAAACGGGGAACCGGGTCGTGACTCTCCGAGTGTTATGGTTCAGAAGTCATGGGATGTTGGGTAGTGTGATCCTTTTAGCGTAAAGGTATCCTTGTCATGAATTGGAGTTTTATCACTATGCATATCATACATTGTTACATCATACTGTTATATACTACGTGTTACAAATGTTGTGTTTGGGAGTTTTTTTCTGGACTTTGAAGCTCATGGCGTTTCATGCCAGGATTCGAAGAAGAGACGTTGATCGAAGAACCCACCGAGGAATACATAGAGTCGTGGCTCACTTAAAAAGGCGGCATCCGAAGAATTTCTATTTTGTTGTAATTTTTTTAAAGTACTGTTGGTATGTAATCTTTAAATAGGTTGTGCAAAATATGGAACAAGCAATATTATTATGATAAATATTAAATTTATGTTGGATGTTTGAGGTTAGAACCCTATGTACTATAATTACGGCTCTTGGCGAACCGAATTTTCGGGGCGTCACATCCGTTGTTTAGTGAAATATGTTGGACTAGTTCTAAGTTCATTTACCTTCATCTTCATCTTCATCTTCTCCCTTGGGAGAGAGCCATCAGATGGACAATTACTGAACTAGTGAGAGGCCTTATAACTTGATATGATTGTTAACTGTGTGCTTTAAGGAACAGAATAAGGGCTTTGGCTTTGACTGCTTTAAGGATGTGATTCCTGGGCAACAGTCACCTATGCAGGGAAAAGCTCATCAATCCACACAACCGGTATGGAAATTTTGATATTCCTAGTGGGGCATATCTTGCTACACTTCATCTTTGGCATTTGTTGACATGATTGTTGTGGTTATAATCTGTGTAAGAAGACCATCCTTTGGTTGTTAGGGGCAACTGGTGAGGAATTTGAAATCTTGAGACCCTTTACAACACCCTTTCGTTTGTCTTCAATGTCATTAATATCGATGCTTCTCAATTTGGTTGTCTTTGGGTGCTAGTAATTGGCAATTTTCTTTTACTTTGTTTTTGATTTCCAGAGGTTGAAGAGCTGAATGTAATTTGTAATTTGCTCTCTACTTTCCTTCTTTTCATTTCATTTCAATTTTTTTTTTTTTGGGTGGACTTCTCATCCACGTTTTTTCTCTTTTGTATCTCTTTTGCTTTTGTGTTTTTTTAGTTATATTTTTTTGTTGCAGATCAAAAAAGGGAAAATTTTCTTCTAACTTTGTTGGATTTTTCCGCCCTTAAGGATGCCTTGTCTTATTTATTTGGCCCTTGATGTGAACTGCAGAAACACTTATTATTATTATATGTTAAATATTAATCAAGTGTGGGATGTCTGTTTTAGTATAACCTTAAATACTATTATTATGTCTCTTAACGAACCGGGATTTTTGGGGCGTTACATCAAGAACCCCACCATGCATAATGAGAGAAGCCTCACTACCACTCAAACCGTATAAATCCCGTAGGAGTTTCTTTGGACTCACCGACGATGAAGGAATCAAAACCTCTATTCGGAGGAAAAGATGCAGAATAGCTTCGAACTCTTCGATGGTCGGACAGAGCTCCTCGTCTCCAAGCTTGAAACTATGAGCCACCGGATTCCACAACTGAGTGGATGTGTCACGCCCCAATTTGGAAAATGTGACCGGCCATGTATCATGGGTCTTGGCCCAACGAACAAAGTAAGCCTAACATGCAATTAGCTAACTATATGCTAATTAATATTCATTTTCCATAGATTTAAGTAATGAAAATCCCATATCATAAAAAGTGGTACTGGAGTTGGTGAGTAATCCCAAAGTTCTTGATACTTCTCGAAAGATAATTTCCGTTATCATAATGAGGCAATATCATGGTCAAACATTTGCTCTTTATGTCCCTAAATGTGAGGGGTTGGTATCTAATTACATCATAGTCTCCCATTTAGAAGATTGATTATCTGATAAACTCTTGAGTGTTTTTACTTTGAAAAACTGTTGTTTGTTGCTGCTGGGGCGCCAAAGTGATTGGACTATATAAATCTGCAAATGTACATCATTAGCAGCTCCATTAAATATGTTTCTGTTGCATCTGAGTCATGAGATGCTGCTGGAGACTGGCTTCAATAAAGTGTCTTTGGATTATTGATTATCCATGGGATTATTCAAAGCCCTCTCCTCTCTTTTTGGGTCTACTTCTCCTTGTATATGTGTTTTTGTGTGTTAACTTATGCTGCCTGGGCGCTAGTTTATCTATTTGTGTTAACTTTGTGGTGTGATTCTCTGGAACTGTTACCTTTTTGTCTTCTTCATAGTTGTCTTCTTCTTCTCCTCCTCATTGTCCTTCTCATGTTTAACTTTTTTCATGAATAATTTCCCATCTCTTGGGATAATAACGTTGCAGATTCTTTTCGAGAGATCTTGGTGCTTCCTTTAATGTCACAGTGCAACTGTTATCTTTTTTCTTTCTTTCTAGTTTTTGTAGTCACCACCTTTTTGTTGTGTGCCTTTTCTCCTTTTATGCTGATGAATGTATTTCATCTATTATTTGGTCCTGACAGTATTTGTTCATTTATAGTTCTTGCTACTGAGCTTCTGCTTCTGATGACACAATTTTTTGTTATACAGTGCTAGTGAAGCTAGGGTGGCAATATCATGGTCAAACATTTGCTCTCTTTCTCTCTCTCTCTCTCTCTTTTTTGATCAACAACAAAATGAAAATATATAAATAAAATAGAAGTTTATAATAAGAGTGGGGACGAGAAGTCCACCAAAATAGCAAAAGGCAAAAAGAAAACCAAGACACGATCAATTACAACAAATCACACACCGCCTTCCAATCTCTAGAAATCAAGAACAATGGGATACCCTTGAATGGAGGAGAAACCGATACCTAAAATGACGTCAAATAACGCACTCTATCCCATAATGAATTAACATCGTCGACCTTATCTTCAAAAATCCTAACATTACGTACGGTCTAACCAAATGACCCAAAAAATTGTCAAAATGACATAATCCCACGAAACTTTCGCCTTCTTGTTTGATCCGAAATCTATAATCAATTAGAAGCATTTGTAAGCAACTCGCCGGTGCCATCCAAGTAATGTCCACTATATGAAATAATCTATTCCATAGCGAAAGAGCCAATGGACAATGCAAAAATAGATGATCCAAGGATTTTTCATCTCTTCTACACATGACGCACCAATGAAGGCATCTTTTACAACATTTCATAGGTCATGAGATGGTACAAAGTTGGTAATATAATTTTGCTCCATAATAACTCTTTTGTTTTTCTAATAACACCACTCAAAAATTTAATATCTAGGTATTGAATTTTTTTTTTTGATAAGTTAGGTATTGAACTTCTATAAAATTGATAATATAACTTTCCCTATAACAAACCTCATAAAATAATTCACCTTGAATCCTTCCAAATCCTAATAATAATATAGTAGGCTATTAGAAGGTTCAGCATATTTCATCATGTTTTCTTGACCTGTTGCTCTTATCGAATCAACAACTTATTTTAGCGGCAACCAAAGAGTTCAACAAATATCTGACCTCCATCCCTTTCAGCTTCTTTCGCAGTTCAAATTCAAGGTCATTATGTGTCACTTTAACCAATTCAACTTCATATATATATATATATATATATATATTTTTTTTTTTTTGATAACTTCAGGTATCTCCCGCCGAGCCCAGACCAATTAGGCCC
>JAUTBS010322892.1:0-10723 GCA_032361285.1 Aequorea victoria | reverse complement strand
ATCCCGAGATATCTGGTCGGCTAAGGCAAGGTTTTCATACGGGATCAGTATCACATTCCTAGAATCGTGGAAGATCCCGAAACATCAGGGACTCCCAACTGCTTCCACAAACTGCACCATCACTATAAATAAACACAAGGTCCAAGGGAAAAGGTACGCCATTTTTCTATGAAATTCTACCTTACATGTTTCATCTTCTCTATCCCAAAAGGTTGCCTTCTGACTTAAGCATCGGAGGATCCTAAGCCGGTACCACACCGGTACCTAGATTCTGACTTTTTGCAAGTTACCTGGCGTGGAGAAGATGAATTAATCAGACTCCGTGGGTCAATATTGAGCCATTGAGTAATTTATGTTTGATGTTCTAATATCAAAATCACAATAATAACTCTATAAGTAGAGGCGAGTCACCTACTACTGATCTTTGTGTGTGGTGTATCACACAAAGGAGAAGAACCCAAGTACTAGAAGTCTGCGAGCTTTGAAACGTAGCTTGGATCATCTTCTATAAAAGATCACAAGTGCTAGAAGCGGTGAAAGTTTCAGAACGCAGCTGTGTTGATCTTGTAAAGGTTTGGAGCACACCCGTAAGTGTTTTCTCTTAGTGGAGAAATTCTCAAGAGGTGCTTGATGAGTGGATGTAGACTGGGATACCCGAACCACTATAAATCTTGATGTTTATTTCTCTAACTCTATCTTCAATCTCTTACTTGTATATGCATCTATAGGTTGTTAGTTTATAATCGTTTTGAAACTAAAATAATTTTTTAAAGATCCTATTCATCCCCCCTCTAGGGTCACCCTTTAGTTAACAATTGGTATCAGAGTCTCGTTTCTAAATATTCGATCTAACAGTCTAAGAGGATCCGTATGACAACCTCTATTGGAACCACCATCTCCGAGGGACAATCCACAAATAGACCTCACTTATTCAATAGAACAAATTATAATTATTGAAAGACTAAAATAAAAATATACATACAAGACGTAGATTACGAGTTATGAAAAATTACAGTATATGATCCTAAAAGACCAATTAAAGTTATTGACGGAACAACTATTCTGAAAGATGAACTAGAATGGAATAATAATGACATTAGAGAAATGCAATGTAATTCTAGAGTCATGAACCTTTTATATTGTTCTTTAGATCCAAATAAGTTTAATAGAATTTTTATATGTGATACTGCTAAAAAAATTGGTATAAGTTGGAAGTAACTCATGAAGGTACTAATCAAGTAAAGATTCTAAAATCAGCATACTTGTACATGAATATGAGTTATTTAAAATGAAAAGCAAAAAAATATTTCTAGCATGTTTACACGTTTTACCAATATTATTAACTGTAACACCCGCTCCTCAGAGATTAATTAAACCTGCTTGGAGCAGTGATACGTCATCTCATCTCGGATAATCTTATATAAAAGATCCTCATTATAATTAAAAGCCATCCATTAAGCTCAAATCAAACAAGATACTAAAAAAATCTCATGTCCATACAAAAGATAATACTCTTTCAACTACGGGATACACAATCTCACATACAAGAACAACCTGATAGAATAATCATCTACATCCCATAACAATCTAAAATAAAACTATACAACAAGAGTCTTCATTCCTTCAACCAAAAACTCCACCTGGTACTATGGACCAACCTCTACCCCGAGCTGAAATCTACAATCACAAAGGTTACAGGAGAGTAGACTTAGCATCATAATTAAAAACATACAACAATAGAAATATAATCATGCAGGTTTTTGTATAGAAACAACCATTTAATTGAAACAACTCACGATTCGGCTCACTAGCCAACACATATAATTGATCAAACCTTCATACCTTTATACACGGTCCAACGGCCACACCAAAGATTTAAACATACTTTTAAACCTTTAAATATACACGGCTCTACGACCCAACTTATATTATAAAAAGCATTTCAAAACTTGGCCCTACAGCCCATCTTATTTTCATGATGGAACATGCACACACCCATGTATAATCGGCCTAATGGCCCAACAAGATACCATGATATAAGAATCATATCCAGCCCAACGGCCCAAAAAAAAGCTTAACAGCTTACAACCGGCCCACCAGCCCACAATTCATTTAGAAAAGCATTATTAAATTTTTAAACCTAAGGCTCATTAGCCCAACTTGTATAATGCTTAATAGTAATACATACATGCTCACTAGCACACACACATACACGTCATTTAGTGGCCAAGTAGTCATTTAACCTCACGATCAGGAGTTCCTACGGTACCGTTACCTCACTATAACGCTTTTAATTTAGAGTGGCATGTAAGAGGGCCACTCATCCACACTAGTGGTAGGTGCTTGTCCACCACTGGACCTTCACCCCCAACGGGGCAATGCCTTTAAGGCTGCTACCTGCCACTTTTGGGCTACGCCCCAAACGGGGCTATACAACAACACAATGCCCACATCTGGGCTACACCCCCAACGAGGCTTGGGATGGTTACCCACAAACTTGGCACTATCCGACAAAACAATCCATATATAGAAAATAGATCTGCACACACACAAGCAACTCATGCTCACACTCTTTGTACAGGGAAACATAATTTTCCAACCACACACGCAACATATGCTCACACCCTTTATAAGAAAAGAGAAACATAATCTTAATACACGAGCCACGCATGCTCATAACATACTTTTCATTAAAAGCTTCTCTCACAAGATGATGAAAGCATAATACCAAGCATACAACAAAACATGCTCATCAAGGTATGTAAAATATTTTACAACATGCTAATCATTATAATTAGGCTAGCCACTCTCACCTTAAAAATAAAGCTTCAAGCTTGGCCACCACTCCCACGAGATGCCCGTCCTTCTTCCTCAAACACCCGTTCAAGACCTATAATGTATAGCAACCATATATATAAGGATCTATCTTAATCTCATATAATTCTACCCTTTTTGTATTTTTATGAGTTAGATATACTTATTTGTGATATATTTCATGAAGAAACCTAGGGCCAAAAGGATCTACAACTCCTCCAAAACACTACTGGAACAGAACCATTTTTCTCATTTGAGTCGACTCAGGCCTTCAATGAGTCGACTCACAGGACTTGGGTCGGCTCACCCCTTCTTCGGGTAGACTCAAAAAGCTTGCTGGGAAGTTTGGGTTGAGGCTGGGGTTGATCTAGTTCGACTCACGCGCACTAGCGCCCACCTGGGTCGACACACAAGGGAGTTGGGTCGACTCACATGCATAGGAATAAGGCTAGGGTCGAGACAAGGGTTGACAGTCTTAGCTCACACGTGCACTGGGTGCCACCTTGGGTCGACTCACACAAAATTTGGGTTGACCCACATACAAGGTTCAGGCTTGAGTCGACACCATGACCACTTGGGTCGACTCACACCCCCGCCTGTCAAAACTACAGAGGCAAAACTACATTGATTCGACACCCCCAGAACTTGGGTCGACTCACCATCATGCCGAACCGATACTCTATTTTTACTACAGGTCTGATCTAAGACCTCGTTTGGGGGGAAAACTCAGTTTTTAAGCCATCACTGACGACTCAAACCACACTTTCATCTTCCTCCATCTTTCCCCTCCACATCTATATCATCCAATACTCCAAAAATCCCCCACAGGAATCTTCTACCGATATTTTAGAAAAGAAAATCTAAATTTCTCCCAACGAAGTACCCGATTGTGGATACACATGGAGATCTACAAATACATGGTTTAGAGCTAGGAAAGGCCAAAGAATAAAGAATCTAGGCTCCAGACATTAGATTAAGGAATGTATTTCATGATGTGAACCACATGAGAACTTAGAACACGATTCTTACCTCAAGACCTCAAGAACAGCTTCAATAGCGGTTCATGCCTCTTCTCTTTTCCTCTTTCCTTTGCCTCTTCTGTAAATAGCGTGAAGACACTTTACTACTCCAGCTCCAACACTCTTCAGCTCCCACAAAAAACCCTTCACTCACACTTTCTCATGATTTTCCCCATTTTCTCCTCTCTCTCATTCATTCCTTTCTCTCACAGCTTCCCTAACACACCAGACCCCAGAAGATGGATTTAGAGAATCCTAACACCCGTCACCATCAGCCCCCAAATCTCTGAATATATTAAGAGATCAATCTTCTTTCCTATAATTACACAAGGCTCTTCCTTGTTTATAGTATTTATGTATTTTAACTCTCCCCCCCAAATTAATTAATTTGGGTCATTTCCATATTTGAATTGTTAATTTGTCCTTAACCTGAGCCTTAACCCGAACAAAGCCTCACTTTGGGCCCTAAACCATGTTAATTATCTTTTAATATTTTCTTGAAAAAATATGGAATGTTACATTAACTCTTTAAAATCTCTTGGTAAAGTGTACACTAACGTTGAAAATGTGAGAAAGATTTTGCGATCTCTACCGAAAAGTTGGGATGCAAAAGTCACTGCTATTCAAGAAGCAAAGAATCTCAGTTTGCTTAGTCTTGATGAACTCATGAGTTCTCTAATGACTCATGAAATTGTCATGAATGGAAGACTAGATGAAGAGGAGCCAAAACCAAGAAGAGAAATGACATTAAAATGCTCACAACTAGAATCATCCGACTAAGAGGATTCTGAAGATGAAGATGATGACATAACTCTTCTCAACAGAAAGTTCAATAAATTTCTTCAGAAATCAAGAAACTTTAAAAGAAGACCTTTCAAGAAGGACTTCAACAAAAATGAATCAAGCAAAAAATGATTCAACAAAGAAAGATTCCTTGGTCTATTTCGAATGTAAGAAGCTGGGACACTTCAAAGCTGATTGTCCATTACTAAAGGAAGATAAATTGAAGAGATTCAGTAAAAGAGCAATGAAGGCTACTTGGAACGATTCAGAGAAAAGTCAAGAAGAATCAACATCAAGTGATGAAGAGACTGCAAATCTCTGTCTTATGACAAACGAAGAATATAACAGTGATAATGAGGTAATACTAGACTCTTTTGATTATAATGATCTTTACGATGCTTTTAATGAGTTGCATGATGAATTTCAAAAGATGAACATGAAAAATAAAACTCTGAAAAAGAAAATTTTAAGTCTTTCAAAAGAACTAGAAAATTTACAAGTTTTAAATGAAACCTTAATTGTTGAAAAAAAATAATTTGTCACACAATGATAGAATAATCTTTTTAGAAAAATGAATAAATCTTTGAAAATAACAGCAAAAGATCTTTTTGAAACTTTTACGAAGTTTACCAAAGGAGAAGAAAACCTTAATAAATTCATACGTCAACAAAAATGTGTTTATAACAAAGCTGGCTTAGGATATAAAAAGTCAAACGATCAAAAATTTCTAAAAGATCTAACCAATCATAAAATATCATATTATGAATACTGTGGTAGACTAGGACATGTTAAAAAAAATTGTCCAGATAAAAACAAAATATGGATTCCTAAAAACCTACATCATACTAAAACTGACATTAATGGGCCCAAGAAAAAATATGTACCAAAAGAAATTGTATGATCATTTGTTTTGTAGATGTACTTAAAGTCAACTTCACACAAGAATAAATAGTTCCTAAACAGTGGATGCTCCCGACACATAACGGGTGACAAAAGTAAATTCATCTTTATCACATCAAAGAATGGAGGACACGTAAGCTTTGGTGACAACTCAAAAAGTAAAATTATCGGAGTTAGAACCATTGGTAAGAATTCATTTCTAGCAATTGAAAATACTTTACTAGTTGATAGATTAAAACATAACCTGCTAAGTATAAGCCAACTATGTGATAAATAATACAAAGTTATGTTTGAAACTAATGCATGTAGGATAGAAAATGTTAATGATAATAAAGTTCTCTTTGTTGGCCATAGGAATAAAAATGCATAAACAATAAATTTTGATGATATTGAATCTCAAAATATTAAATGCTTAGTTGTGATTAATGAAACTAGTTGGTTATGGCCTAAAAGATTAGGATATGCTAATATGACATTAATTACAAAGTTATGTAAAAATAAACTTGTAAAAGGTCTTTCTAAAATCAAATTCATTAAAGACAAAATATGTGATGTTTGTCAATATGGAAAACAAAGTAAAATATCTTTTAAGAACAAGAATCATATATCAACATCTAGACCTCTACAACTCCTACACATGGATCTTTTTGGTCCTACATCTAAGGCAAGTCTAGGAGAAAAACATTATACCTATGTAGTTGTAGATGATTACACTAGATATACATGGGTAATATTCCTCACACATAAGGATGAAACTCACACACATTTTGTTAAGCTATGTAAAAGACTTTAAAATAAAAAAAGTTATATGATCAATAATATAAGAAGTGATAGAATAGAAGAATTCATAATTAAAGAATTTGAAGCTTTCTGTGATAAAAATGGTATAAGTCATAATTTTTCTACACCTAAAACACCTCAACAAAATGGTGTAGTTGAAAGGAAGAATAGAACTATATACGAAATGGCTAGGACAATTCTTAATGAACAGAATCTAGCTAAATATTTTTAGGCTGAAGCTGTAAATATCGCATGCAATGTATCAAATAGGGTAATCATTAGATCCAAATTAAATAAAACTCCTTATGAGCTATGGCACGGTAGAATACCGAACATTGGTTACTTCCATATTTTTGGATGTAAATGTTTCATCTTAAATACCAAAGATAATCTTGAAAAATTTGATGCCAAATCTGATGAAAGAATCTTTTTAAAATATTCAACAATGAGCAAAATCTATAGAGTATATATTAAAAGAACTCAAATTGTTGAAGAATCAATGCATGTAGTATTTGAAAAAATAAATATTCCCATATCTAAAAAATATGCTGATGATGATCTAGAAATAATTAGAAAAAATATAAATGATATAACCCTAGATATATCTCAACGTAACAAAGATAAAGAATTATCAAAAGACTTACCACAAATTGAGAATACTTGTAGAAGATTAATCAAAGATCATCCAAAAGACCAAATTATTGGTAAACTAATAAAAGGAGTAACAACTAGATCTCTAGTTAGAGATGTGTGCAACAATCTAGCTTTTATATCTTAAATAGAACCCAAAAATATCCAAGAAGCTGAAAATAATAAATATTAGGTAAATGCTATGCAAGAGGAACTAAATCAATTTTAAAAAAAATAAAGTTTGGACCTTAGTTCCTAAATCTAAAGATATATCTATCATAGGTACAAAATGGATCTTTAGAAACAAGAAAGATGAATTAGAAAATATAGTAAGAAACAAAGCTAGACTAGTAGCCCAAGGTTATTATCAGGAATAAAGAATTGATTATGAAGAAACCTATACTCTTGTAGCAAGATTAGAAACTATAAAAATGCTATTAGCATTTGCATGTCAAAATGACTTTACATTATATCAAATGGATGTTAAAAGTACATTCTTGAATTGATATATAAATAAAGAAGTGTATGTAAGGCAACCCCATGGCTTTGAAAATCACAAATATTCTGATCATGCCTTTAAGCTATCAAAAGTTTTATATGGATTAAAACAAGCACCAAGAGCTTGGTATGAAAGACTAAGTGGTTTCTTAATAGAAAAAGAATTCTCTAGAGGAAAACTAGATTCAACATTATTTATTAAACAAAGAGAAAAAGACATATTATTAGTACAGATCTATGTTAATGATATTATCTTTGGATCTACTAATTATAATCTATGCAAAGAGTTTGCTAAGATTATGCAGAAAGAATTTGAGATGCGCATGATGGGAGAGCTTAATTTCTTTCTCGGTTTACAAATAAAGCAAACAAAAGAAGGGACGTTCATAAATCAAGCCAAGTGCTCTAAAGAGTTATTAAAAAAGTTTGATATGGAAGGTGCTAAACCATGTACAATACCTATGAGCACGTTAACAATAATTGACAATGACGAAAAAAGTAAATCAGTCGACAGTAAAAAATATCGAGGTATGATCGGAAGCCTCCTTTACTTAACTGCAAGTCGATCTGATATTATGTTCAGTGTATGTCTTTGTGCTAGTTATCAATCAGATCCTAAAGAATCACACCTAGTTGCGGTGAAAATAATTCTAAGATATCTAATAGGAATAACAAACCTAGGCATATGGTATCCTAAGAACATCTCTCTTGAATTATTAAGTTATTTGATGCTGATTTTACTGGTTGTAGGTTAGACCGTAAGAGCACTAGTGGATCATATCACTTCCTAGGAAACTCTTTAGTCTCATGGTTTTGTAAGAAACAAAACTCTGTAACTACCTCAACCACAGAAGCTAAATATATAGTTGTAGGATGCTGTTGCGCTCAAATGTTATACATAAAACAACAATTGAAAGATTTTAATCTAACATATCATAAAGTTCTAATTAAATGTGATAATACAAGTGTAATTAATCTAACTAAAAATCCTATCCAGTACTCAAGAACAAAGCATATAGAAATACAACATCATTTTATAAAAGACCATGTCAAGAAAGGAGACATTTCCTTAGAATTTATAAGCACATAACATCAATTAGCTGATATTTTCACCATACCATTAAGTAAAGAAAGATTTAATTTCATAAAAGATGAATTGGGGATGTAAAATCCATGATATATGTGTTGCTGTTGCTAAAATTCCATATTTGTATGCACATGTGTCGACTCACGGAAGAGTTAAGTCGACTTAGGACTCTCTGGCCTCAGCATTGACACTGATGGGTCGACCCGCACATTATTATGTCGACTCATAAGGCATTGGTGTCGACACATATAGGATATGTGTTGACCCAAGGAGACTCATCGCTATCGCTTTTTCCCTAACACGCATATGTGTCGACTCAAAACCTTGATGTGTCGACTCAAGCGTAACGGGTATATAAATTTGAAAGTGTTCTGTATGGCTCATTAATTCAAAACCAAATTCTCTCTCGCGCTCTCTCTAGTTCTTATCCACAAAAAGTCAACCATCATAACCCCTTACCATATCTCTCTGATTCTTCACCTATAAACCCCTATATTGTCTTCGTCGACATCATTGCTGTAAAGCTTTTCCCCTTTTTGCGAAGAAGAAGACCTAGAATCTCGATGAATCGCCTCTCAACCTCTCTCAAGAATCAACTATGGACTTCGCAACTCCATCATCTGTCACCAAACGAAGAAAAAAAGATCAACTTGAAGGTTCAAGCAAAAAAACCAAAAAAGGTAAGAGCCCTTCTTCCTCTCTCTTTTGTCGAGACCTTGAAATCTAAGATAAGTTTACCAAAACCTTCAAATCTTATCAAGTTCCAGATAGGAGGTGCGTAGATTTTGATTTCTTCGATTCTACAGGAATGCACTTCAGGAACTGGTTTACTGAGTTTGGATGGTATAAATTTATAACCATCAACGAGCTAGTATATTCTGAATTGGTTAGGATAACTTATACCCATATACATTTAACAGATGGCTCTTAAGAGTTATCCATCTCTACCTGGGTCAAAGGAAAAGACCTAGTTCTTGGAGACTAATTGATCAATCAACTCCTATAAGCCCCTAGTGGAACTCAACTTCTAGATTGCTTCGATAAACGTCACAACCATCCAGACATTCCTCTTGAGGGATTTATCTTTCAAGTCTCTGGTCAAACAGACCTTAGCCCAGATAAAATCTTTGACGCCAATCATCTTCTATTGAATACCACATTCTCCACCACATGGTGAACCACATGTTTTTGCCTCATGGAGGAAAATTTAGGGATGTTACCTTTATTCAATTAATGGTAACGTGGTGCATCGTAAACAAAGAACCTATAAACCTTGGCTATCTCTTTGTCTCTGATATATGGAAAGCTGCCCAATCCACCAAGAACATCATCCCTCATGGCATATTTGTCACAAAAATCTTTAAGTATTCTAAGATAAATCTTAAAGGCTCCTTATCTATTCCTTTCCACCATACCCACATCTACAACAAGTCCACCCTAGAAAGGATACGACTGGTTGAGATTGTGGGCAAATTGGTCAAGCCTGATGCCACTCCATCACCTTGTTCACCCCACGATCGACCACGATCACAAACACCTCTAACCACCACCATACCCTCTCATATTTCTGTTGATCTACTATGCAGTGAGATTCAAACCCCACATATTCAGCAATGGCTATAAGATGAGAATTAAGACCTTCTCTCTCTAACACCAACTCACTCTGTAATTCAATATCCTTCTGCAATTTCACCTCTTTCTTCTTTTTCTTCTCCTTCTACCTCTGCTCCTGCTTTCTAATTCTTTCCTCCCTTTGCCTTAGAGGAGATAAATGTCAAACTTGACCATCTTATTGATATTAACAAGAAACTCAATGAAAGAATGAATCTCTATGAGTTTTAAATTGAGAAATTTCAAGAACAACAAGGCTACGTGGTCAGTGAGCAACTCAGGCTCAATCGCATTGTGTCTAACCTCAACGAACGAATAGATGGTGTCTACCTATCTGGCCTCACCTTAGGTCAAGACATGAAACAACAGATGAATGAGTTCTCTGTTACTAGTGCCATGCTCCTCAAAGCAATACGCTCTGACTACAAGCATGGAGCCATTGACAAGATGAATGAGGTCCTAAGAAAGATTCAGGACTTTATGGAATGGGCAAAAATTAGGTTGGAGACTCTTGATGAAAAAGATGCAAGGATTTCTTGAGAAAGCCTCAACTAAGAAGTAGCTCCAGTCAAAGGAGTTCACTTTGAGGAAATCTCGGCCC
>JAUTBS010322891.1:0-17971 GCA_032361285.1 Aequorea victoria | reverse complement strand
ATGCTCTCTTCTATCTGAGGTCCATGAGGATGGACTGGAATTTTCTAAAGGCATCCGCCTAGTTGTGGGATCTAGTGGCTCATACTTTCAGGCTTGGAGATGAGGAGCTCTGTTTGACCATCAAAGAGTTTGAAGCTATTCTGCATCTTTTCCCTCGGGAGGAGATTTTGATTCCTTCCTCACTTGTGAGTTCAAAGAAACTCTTGCGGGATTTATGAAGATTGAGCTGTAGTGAAGCTTCTCTTGTTCTGCATGGTAGGGTTCTCGACATATCCTGCCTGGTGAGTCGCTTCTGTCCTGACGGCTCTCTTTCTAATTTTTCTCTGCAGTCTTGCCATCGCTATGCATTGTGCATCTGTCTTCTGGCCCATTTTCTTCTTTTTTCAGGAGATGACGATGTCGACACTACCTTAGTATAGGTAGCCTCCCAAATAAAGGAGGGAAAGAATTTTGTACCACTTATCCTGCCAGAGACACTGATTGGTCTAGACGTTGTGCAGTCCGGTATCTCTTTTGCTTTTGCGGGTAGTCCCCCTACTCCTCCAGGTATCTCTCAAAACTCTCATTTTTACATAGTTCTCTCAATTTTCTGCTCAGGATCTCCTTTTTCTCATATTTCTAAATTTTTTCGCTCAACTCTCCTTTTATATATCTCTCGATTTTTCTGCTTAACTCTCCTTTTTTGTATTTTTCTCTTAGATCTCATTGATGAAGAAGGTGAATATTTTGGAGTATCAATTGATAAAATTCTATACTCCGAGAGCTGTTGTACAAAGAGGGGTTTGCTGCCCTTGGATTACCATGAATGAGTGAGAAGGTTTCTTTAAAGCTCAGACAAGCACAAATATCTGCTGGCATTGTTCCTGGTGGACTATTCCTGTAGTGACGGCTTCGACCATGGAGCTTTCTAGCATCTTTCTTGTAGGCTTGAGGTTGAACACTTTCTATTGTCCTTCTCGCATTCTGTGTTAGAGGAGTCGTGCTCAATCGGGCCCTTCGGTAGCAGCTCACGTGTCCACTTGTTCTCATTATGCTCCTTTTCTGGAGTATTATCAGCGGTTCTGGTAATATCGAAGGATGATTGACTCAGAAGATCCCTGAGCAATGCCTTTTTGATGTAATCCTTTTAGCTGGGAGGGAATATAGAGCAGGAAGAAGACAATGATATAAAGAATGAAGGACTCAATCTAGTTTTTCCTGCTGCACTTCCATTATTATGTTATCTTCTTTCTCTTTTGTTTTTGGTTTTAGAAAAAGACGTAAGATATGCACTTTTTCCCTTTTCATGTATAAATTTTGTTTGTTTAAAACCGAGTAATGAAAATTTCTCCATTTTATGATCTTTGATCGTCTCAGTTCATTGGTTTGATGTTTATTTTTTCCATATAATAAAAATTAATCAAAGAATTTTAAAAGATCTTCACATTGAAATCATAATCAGATAGAGAGTTTTAAAAGATAAAGTACTTGGGTAAGTGTTTCTCCTTTTTTTTCTTTGTTTTTATTTTATTTTATTTGGAAAAAGGGTTTATTTATGTACAGGTTTGGGCCAAACTTCAGATTAATGTTGCCTACGTATCCCAAAGAAAAGGAATCAAGCTACAACGTAGTTTTGGTCCGGTTCTACTCTGGGTATTAACACTCTCCTCTTTTGATACTTTTATTTTGCCAAAGTTGCCCTTTCGGGGTTTCAAACTTGTAAGATGCTCTCACTTTTACATGAGTTATTTAATTTTATCATTTTCTTAACCCAGCGAGCCTCTCTTATTTTTAGATACATATTCTTTTTATGGGTTGTACTTTTTAAGCTGGTCCAAATTGGTTGGGGTATTGAAAATGTTTTCATCTAGGTCCATAATAATAACTGTGCCTCTCGTCATAATGGCTTTGATTATATATGGCCCGACCCAATTTGGCTTGAGTTTCTCTCTTGGATCAAACATAGGGGCTTAGATTTCTTTGAGGATGAGGTCCCCTTCCTTGAGGTCCCGGGTTTTGACCTTCTTGTTAAATGCCTTAGCTACACTTTTCTGATAGCCTTGAATGTGAAAGAGCGCCCTCAGCCTCCTTTCGTCAAACAAAAGTAAGTTCTCAGAATAATAATCCCTCTGCTATTCTTCTTCTGGTATACTGCACTCTGCTATAACTCAGAGAGAAGGAACTTCTAGCTCTACGGGTAGGACAACTGTCATCCCGTATACTAGAGAGTAGGGGTGACTCCTGTCGGGGCTCAGATTGACGTCCTGTAGCCCCAAAAGGCGAATGACAACTTTTTTGGCCAATTCTTACTGGCTTCTATTGTCCTTTGCAGGATTCTCTTAATATTTTTGTTAGCCGCCTCGACTACTCCATTTGTCTGTGGCCTATACGGGGATGACTTGTGTGGCATGATTTTGTATTCTTTCATCAAATCTAGCACTTTCCTTTGAAAGTGGGATCCATTGTCGGATATGATTTCATGAGAAACACCATATTGGCATATGATGTTATGCTTCATAAACTTGGTCACATGAGAAGCTTTGAGGACTGAAAAGGAAGCAGCCTCGACCCATTTTGTGAAATAGTCGATGGCTACTAAGATGAATTTGTGTCCATTCGAAGCTTTCGGCATGACCTTGCCAATGATGTCTTTTCCCCAGACTAAAAATGGCCAAGGAAAAGTCGTGCTGTATAATTCTGATGGTGGAACATGTACTAGATTTGCATGGATTTGGCACTTGCAGCATCTTTTGACGAAACTAACACAATCCATTTTCATTGTCATCCAGAAATAGCATTGCCGCAAGATCTTCTTGGCCAACATCATCCCGTCCAAGTGAGGCCCGCAGCCTCCTTCGTTAACTTCTCTTATGACTTCCTGACCTTCTTCGTCTATCACACGAAGTATATTCACCCCTAAATAAGCCCTTCTGTATAGCTTTACGCCACAGATGACGAACTGAGCTACTAATCTTCTTATGACTCTCTTATCGTTCTCGCTGGCGTTCTCTAGGTATTTTCTCTCCTCGATGAAGTTCTAGATATCGTGGAACCATGGCAAACCACCTTCTTTTTCATGCTCTAAGGCTGCAACTTTGTATGCTCTCATGCTCCTCTGTTCAATCACCAAAAGGCTCATTTTGACCGTTATGGGTATGTCAATCATGGAGGCAAGAGTGGCAAGGGCATTAGCAAATTTGTTCTGAAGCCGGGGTACATGAATGAAAACAACTTTCTCAAAACTGGGGATAAGTCGGTCGAGCTCCTGGTAGTATGTCATTAGTTTTTCTTCTTTGATTTTCCATTTCTCACTAGCTTGGGAAACGACCATAGCAGAGTTACGGATCACTTCTAACTTTCTTGCGCCCAATTCTAAGGCGGCTTTCATTCCGACAATACACGCTTCATACTCGGCCTGATTGTTGGTGATCTCAAAGTTTAGCTTATAGGCCAACGGAACCTGCAAATCATCTGGAGTGACCAACAGTATCCCGATTCCATAACTATATTGGTTTGAGGCACCATCAAAATATAACATCCATAGCTCGTTCTCAACTGTCAATACATCTTTATCGGGAAACTAAAAATCTGAGTCTTATTGTCCCGCAACTGGCTGATCTACTAAGAATTCCGCTATGGCTCATCCTTTCACCGATTTTATGATCTTGTAATGCAGTTCAAACTAGGCCAATAATAATAATCATCGGGCCAATCTTCGTGTCAGTGCAGGCTTTTCGAACATGTACCTAAGTTGGTCCATTCTGGAAATCAACACTACAGGGTATGCCAGCATGTAGCGTCGTAACTTTTTTGATGACCACACCAAATCCCAATGAGTTTTCTCCAGTGGCGTGTATCGCGCTTCACAATCTGTCATTTTCTTACTTAAGTAATACACGACTCTTTCTTTTCTGTTGTCCCCTTCTTGCGCTAGCATGCAACCCATTACAGACTCGTTCACTGATAGGTACAGGATCAAAGATTTTCCTGGTTTCTGAGGGGAAAGCACCGGAGGTTTTTGTAGGTACTCTTGGATTGACTCAAAGGCATTCTGGCAATGCTGGTCCCATTGGAACTTGTTATTCTTTCTGAGCAAACGAAAAAAAGGTTTACAGGTTGTAGTCAGCTTCGAGATAAAATGACTGATGAATTGAGTTTTTTTGAGAAATCCTCTAACTTCTTTCTCTGTCTTCGGGGGAGGCATTTCTATAATTTTCTTAATCTTGTAGGGATCCACCTCTATCCCTCTTTGGGTGATGATGAATCCCAACATCTTTCCTGCTGTAACTCTAAAAGCACACTTTTATGGGTTCAACCTCATTCGATACTTCCAGATTCTCTCAAATAATTTCTCTAAGGCTGGGGTATGTACTTCACGGTCTTTAGATTTGACGGTCATATCATTGACATATACTTCCACTTTATTATGTAACATGTCGTGGAGTAATGCCGTTGCAGCATGTTGATATGTGGCTCCTACATTTTTCAAATCGAATGGCATAACCCTATAATAATACGTCCCCCACGGCGTGGTGAACGTAGTCATTTCTCTGTCTTCGGGTGCCATGAGAATTTAATTATAACCTAAGAATCCATCCATGAATGATAGCAGTGCATGTTTGGCAGTATTGTCCATGAGAACGTCTATGTAAGACAGAAGGAAGTTGTCTTTGGGACTTGCCTATTTAAGATCGCAAAAGTCAACACAAACTCGCACTCGACCGTCTTTCTTTAACACAGGGATAATATTAGTAACCCACTGGGGGTACTCTGTCACCTGAAGAAAGTCGTCGTTCACTTGTTTGGTAACTTCGACCTTGATTTTGAGGGCCCAATCAGGTCTTACACATCTCAGTTTTTGTTTCACCGGTTTAGCATCGGGGTAGAGGGGTATTTTATACTGGACTATTTCTGAGTCAATTCCGGGCATGTCTACGTATGACCACGCGAAGACATCTTTAAACTCCTTTAATAATTCGATTAATGGTTCACGTTCTTCATTTGATAAAGCAGAACCAATCTAGACCACTTGTCGATCCTTCTCAGTACCTAGATTTATTGAAAAGTTTATTGAATTAAAGGTTTAGTGCGCAACTCTTCTTCTTTTTCAATTAAAAGTTTTAGCTCTTAGGGAATAACCCAATCAAAATCATCGGAGTTAGCAAATAAACATTCATAAGGAAGTACAACAGGGTAGCCGGAAGAGTTCTCCATATTTTTATTATTATTATCGATGGTTACAGATTCTGATGTGTATTTGGCTGTAACAGAAGACCGAGACACCCCAACAGGTAGATGCTCGACAGACTCACCACTGGACTCTGAATCTCTAGATGTTGATGAGTCTGACTCAGACTCTGAATCACTATCTACATTATCCAAAACATTATATTTATAAGCCCAATTTTCTATTACAACGCTACCCTCGCTTGTTATTAATCTAGAACAGTCGACTGGCTCGTCGCTGCCCATCATGGCGATCTCTTCTGCACCTTCTTGTGCGTGTATTAGAGTTGCTCCCTCAAAGAGTGACCCCACCATGAATTCCTCTAGGTCTTTTGCCCAGTCTTTCCTGCTTGCCTTTTCTGCTACACCTTCGTCTTCTGCCTCATCCTCCTTAGGCTCGCTGTCGGTCAGCTAATGTTCGAAGAATATCTTCAGCCCAGGTTTCTTCTGCCAAGATCCCTCGTCGATCCATGGTTCTGAAAATCCACAGAATAGAAAAGTCTCACATTCTTTCTTGTACTACCCATTCAAAGGCCCACAGGCTGGTAGCAGAGCCAAATATTCTGTGTTGGTCCTTTTGGCCCATGCCCTCCTCTGTGCTTTCACTCTTTCTTTAGCAAGATTCTGTGCCGTGGGCGTGTATCACAGACCAAAGGTATATTGATTGTTCTTAATATAGATTGGTTAAGTTCTACCTTGCTAACTTTTTCCAAGCCCTAGGCCTAGGAAGTATGACATTTTTCCCATCATTATTACTGCCTGAGGTTTCACATATAACTGCTCTCCATTCATCAAAGTCTAGATAGCCACTGTTTTGTCAAACTCAAAACCGCTCAGGGTGAGATCTTCTTCCCCGTGCTGTATTTCAAGCAAAAGTGGTGCCATCAGTAGCAGTTGCCTAGATGCTTGATTCACCTAATATGGTCAAAATAGCCCCATCGCTAATCATTTTGACCTTCTGATGGAGGGTGGATTGAACTGCCTATATATTAGGGTCGTACAACCACGGTCGGCCTACCAACAGGTTGAAAAAGGCTGACACATCCAGTACACAAAATTCAATCTCACTGTCGGCGGGTCCTATGGTAACAGCGAACTTGACTACCCCCAACACATTTCTGTGGGTATTATCATATGCTCGTACTCTCTGGATAGTTGGAGTAAAATCCTGCTCTTTCAACCTGAGGCAGTGCGCTGTTCTGAGTGGGAAGATGTTCAATGCTGACCCATTATCAATCAATACCACATGTACCCATTTTCCTAGGCACTTTACTGTTATATGGAGAGGCTTGTTGTGCAGACGTCCTTCGGCGGATAAATCTTTCTCAGATAAAGCAATGACGTTATTCGTCTGGGTAGGAGCAACCATTCCTACCAGCTATTCAGGAGTGGTATCAATGGAGATTTTGGATTTTCTTAGAGCCCTCAGCACGACTTGTATATGTTTATGGGATGCCATCAGTAGCCCCCAAATACTTAGGTTAGCCTGGATCTTGTTGAGCTACTTCAGTATAATGTCATCTTCTTATTTGGCTTCTACTACGGGTTGACTAACTTCACCTCTCTCTAGGTAGGCAGCTTTGAAGTGTCTTCCACTCCTGGGTCAAATGCTTGACCTCTTCCTTGGAGTCCCACAGACCATCCCAGTGATCTGCTGCAGAGTTTACCTTGGACAAGTCTAGTCCTTCTAGTCCCCATAGATTATATATTATCACTTTCTCTATTTATGTGTTGGTTGCTGGGTGGTCAATGCCAGCTTTTGACTTTTCTTCTGGGGGCGGGCATTATTCTTTCTTTGCCTCTTGGCAATTTATTTCTTCTACCGCCCATAGTTCCTCATCTTTCCAGCTGTTATCGGTCCCTGAGTAGTCCCAAATATCGTTATCAAGAACGAAAAGGTCTAGAATGCTTTCTCATTCTTTAGATGTGATATCTAGGTCATTCTTCTACTTTCTTTTACTCCTAGTCCTGTTCTCGATAGTTCTGATATCATCGGGCCCGATGTCGATCACACATTCGGCTTCTTTGCTGGCTTCTTCCTCTTTTTTTCTCCCCGGTTCCTTCGACTTTCAGTTTTTCTCAGCCCTAGTTTGAATCTTGCTTTTAGACTCATTCTTAGGTTTTGATCCTGAGTCTTTCCTAAAACCTGCTACTGTTATCGACTTTATTCCTATCAATGTCCTTGCTTCCGCTTCTGTCTATGTTTCTAGTTCTATTTTTGCTCTTTCTGTTTCTTCTGTTTTCATCCTTTCTATTTCATCTTTTGGTTCTAACCTTGCTTCTAGTTCTGGTTCTATCCTTTCTCCTGTTCCTGCCCTGAATGTTGTTCCTAATCCTTCATTCCCTGGGTTCCCCTCTGATTCTTTTTTTGGTTTGTTCGTGTATGCCTGTTCTACACTATTATCTAGTAAGGTGCCAGAAGTAGAAAGGTCATCATCATTGGGGTCATTCCATCCGTCACTTTCGTCGAATTCATCGTCTGTGCATTCCTCTCCTAATTCTTCTAACGAAAGCCAACCATCATTTCCAATGTCTATGTTGGGATCACAAAAGGCAAACTCTACAAGCACCTCGTTATTTGCTGCCATTTTATCCCATTCCTCTGTCATTTCCTCCGCGTCCTCCAGCTCTTTTAAGTCATTTTCTTCCACATACAGAGTTCCTTCCGCATCCAGAGAGAGCATAGAAAGTCCCCTTCTGGGAGAGGTGGACTTGGTATGATGGCCCCTTCCGGGTAGATATAGATGTTGGGATCATAGTAGAGTGAAGCTATATGGATATGGTTTATGTTCTGAGGGGCGGGTTCATGTGATTCGTCAGTGGATTCGTAGTAATGTTAGGCTTAGGCACCGTTGGGGGCGGGATCACCTTATTGTCAATCAAATACTGAATCCTATGTCGAAGCTTCATGAAGTATTGGATGGTATGCCTAGGTATTTAATGGTATTCACAGTACTTGTCAGGATTGTAATTGGCTGGAAGTGGGTTTAGAGGAGGCGTTTGTGCGAGAGGGCTTAAGTGCCCTTTCTCTACCAACATCAGGAATAACACGGAGAGTAGAACACTTAGTTTGTTGAATACTCTCTGGACAAATGAAAAGGCAAATGCTAGTCTAAACGACCTTGCCTTAGGGTTAAATGGCTAAGGGTTAAGAAGGTTTACTTCTGCTGCCCTGAGCATGTTATTGTTAGGTGGATTCTAGCTAGCCTGGTTGGTCGGGTTGGTAGGGTAGCTATTCTGATATGGATAATTCTAACTTTGATATGGCCTTTAGGTTTTCTGCTAACTTGTACCTACTTCTATTCTGACTTTCGTTCTCTCAATTTCCCCCATTTGGAGGGCATCCTCCATTTGAATTCTCGTATCAAACAGCAGCTCAAAAGTCATAAGCGGCTAAGTGATGAGGTATTTTTTGAATTGTGGTTGCAAGTTCTTTACTACCATCCGGACCTGTTCTTTCTCTGTAGGCCGGTTGGTCATCTTGGCTGCTTTACCCCTCTATCGGGTCAAGAAGTCAACAAAAACTTCTCGGAGATTCTGTTTGGTGGTCTCCAGATCCCTTATGGTTACATCTAGCTGGACGTTATAGTTGTACTGCCCGAAAAATAAAGTAGTAATGTCTTCCCATGTTTTGGTCCTGGTGGCTTCTAAGGGTAGAACCCAACGCTGAGCAGCCCTTGACAGTAACCTGTGAAAGAGTTGTGCTTTTAGCTGGTCATTTATGCCCATGGGAGATAGGGTACCGATATACATTCGTAGGTGAGTCCTAAGATCTCTGGTACCATTGAATTTTTCCATGTCCGACATCTTAAATTTCTTGGGTAGTTTGGCATCGAGAAACAGACAGAGTCCTTCGATGTTGAGCATGTATTCATTGAATCCTCTAGATTTCCTCAATACCTTCTCCAACCTGTCGATCTTATTAGACAACAAGGCCTCCCGGGCCAAGGCTGAGTCTATTGCAATAGTAGCAGCAGCAACAACTGGTAGAACATCATTGAAAATAACAATAGCGGGTCTATTTCCCAGGGGATCTGTGTCGTAATGTTCATCGTCCCAGAGTTGGGTGTTGACTACTTCGTCCCGTGGATTTCTTAAAACTTGGTTCGTCCGAAGGACCCAGATATCTGCTTGACATTGAACCCGAGCCTGGGTCTGACCTTGGAGCGTGAGGGTCATGCCTTCCAGAGCTCGTTGCATCTCCGACAGAGTTTGGATCAACACAGCATTCATCGCAGTATTTGTATCGCCATCTCCTGCCATTGGAACTCTTTTTGGATTGGGATTTGATCTTTCTAGTCTTTCACTCGGCAATCAACGCAACATTCAGAGATTAAAGAAGTAATGATAAACCCTAATAGAGGAAGAGATAGAAAATAAATCAGATCGTAAGACGTTATAGCTCATGACGATCCTACGAGAAGAACGAAACAGAAAACCAAAGCTAACAACGAGAAACAAGATGGGTAACCAAGTCCTGGCAAAGAAGCGTGGAGAAAAACCCAAAAAAGAGCAAAAAGGGTGCCGGTGACAATACCCAGCTTAAATAGAAAAAGAATCGCGGAGCCTCAACTTGACAACTATACGATAAAGGAACTCGGGATTTCTTCAAAAAATCCCGAGTGAGAGAATCAAAGGGTGCGGGTGATAACATCGGAGTTAAAATAAAAAGGACATCGAGATGCTAGATCTCTAGGCCAAAGAAGGGGTTGCGGGAAAAACCCAGCTTAGAAAAGTGTCAGAACTGCCTCAATGCCTCGGGATTTGTGAAGATCCCGAATATGGTACGAAAAAGGTGCGGGCGAGGCCCGACTTATCCGATGAGACTCTCAATCTCAAATGGTAAAGAAAAAAAAGGAAGGGTGCGGGAAGCCCCGGGTTGTCCGATGAGACCTGAATCTCAAACGACAAAAATAAGAAAGGCTTTACGAGAGGAGCCCGTCTTGTCCGTCGAGACTCTGAATCTCAAACAGTAGAAAAAAAAGGTTTGCGAGAGGAGCCCGGCTTATCCGATGAGACTCTGAATCTTAAATGGCAGAAAAAAGGGTTTGCAAGAGGAGCCCGGCTTGTCCATCGAGACTCCGAATCTCAAACGGTAGAAAGAAAAAAAAGTGTTTGCGAGAGGAGCCTGGCTTGTCCGATGAGACTCTTAATCTCAAACGACAGAGAAAAAATAAGGGTTTGCGAGAGGAGCCCAACTTTTCCATCGGGACTCTGAATCTCAAATGGCAGAAAAAAGGGTTTGCGAGAGGAGCCTGGCTTGACCATCGAGACTCTGAATCTCAAATGATAGAGATAAAAACCAAGGGTGCAGGATAATGCTGACTTACCCTCTCCGTCGAGACTCTAAATCTCTACGAGCGAAGAAAAAATAAAAATACGGACATGAGACGATACCGGCCTATCCGTTAAGACTTTGAACCTCTATGGCAAACGAAAAAAAAGGTCTGTGGGAGGAGCCCGACTGGTTCGTCAAGACTTATCTCTCTACGTCTGAAACAAAAAAAAGGGTGCGGGAAGCCCCAACTATTATCCATCGAGACTCTGAATCTCTACGGTAAGACAAAAAAGAAAAGGTCTCGAAAGAGTAACAAATGAAAAAAACTTTTCGCCAAGTGGCGAGAAGGGTGCAAAGCGTATCTCGGCTTTTCGTCCACACTTATCTCTTTACGGTGAAGGAAACAAAAGAAAGGGTGCGGGACGATACCGGCTTATTCGTTGAAACTCTGAATCTCTACGACGAGAAAGAAAAGGGGAGGGGAGACGAAACCCGACCTATTTGACGAGAAGCTGAGCTCATACGACAAGGGATGTCGAGTTGTGGGACGATACCGGCTTAACCGATGAGCCTGAGCTCGAACAGCAAAGGATGCGGGACAAAGCCGACTTACACCTTGACCAACTGACACTTGATGCGGGACGATAGCGTCTTAACCGATGAGCCTAATCTCAAACGGTGAAGGATTTGGGATAAAGTCGACTTACACCTTGACCAACTAACACTTGATGCAGGATGATACTGGCTTAACCAACGACCATGAGCTCGAACGACGAAGTATGCGGGACAAAGCCGACTTACACCTTGACCAACTGACACTTGATGCGGGATGCGGTACCCAAGACTGACTTACACAATAAAGGAGATACGGTACCAAAGATCGACTTACACTATTAGGTTCTCATCATGCGAAGGCAAAAAATGGAGGACTATCATCGGGAAGTATCGAGTCACGGCTCAATGACAAAGAAACTCGGAATTTTCTTAGAAGATTTTGGGAAAATTGAACATAAAGAGAAAAGCCGTATGACCTAACCAAGAATTAGACTAGGTCCCAGCCCAACGACTACGAAACTCGGGATGACCAACGGAAGGTCTGGAAAGAAAGAGGCATGGGTTGGTAAAACCCGACTCTTACAAAAGAAAAGAGGTTGGGCTGACAGCCCAATAACCGCAAAGGTTCGGGACAAACCCAGAGGGGTCCCGAGAAAATAACAAGGTATGGGTTGATGAGGCTCGGTCCTAGACACAAAAAGAGAGAAGTCGGATCCGAAGCCCAACGACTTCAAGGGTTCGAGATAACCTCAAAAGGTCTCAAAAAGAGAAAGAGGCACGATTTCATGAATCCCGACTCAAAAGAAACGACGAAGGGTTAGGCAATGGTCTAATGGCGTCAAACCACAGAATAACCACGAAGGGTCCCAAGAAAGAGAAAGAGTGACTCGGGTGATGAAACCCAACTCAAAAAAAACAACGAAGGGTTATGCTACGTCCTAACGACGTCCATCCACTGGACAACCACGGAGTGTCCTAGGAAAGAAAGACTCGGGTGATGAAACTTGGCTAAAAAAATGACGAAGGTTAGGCAATGGCTTAACGATGTCAAACCATGGGATAAGTACGGAGGGTCCCAAAAAAGTGAAAAAGAGACTCGGGTGATGAAACCCGGCTCAAAAGAAATGATTAAGGGTTAGGCAACAGCTTAATGGTATCAAATCACGAGACAACCACGGAGGGTCTCGAGAAAGAGAAAGAGAGACTCAAGTGATAGAACCCAGCTCAAAAAGAAATGACGAAGGTTGGGCAATGGCCTAACAGAGTCAAACCACGGGATAACCACAGAGGGTCTTGGGAAAGAGAAAAAGAGACTCGGGTGATGAAATCCAGCTCAAAACAAATGACGGAAGTTAGGCAACGGCCTAACAACGTTAAACCACGGAGGGTCCCAAGAAAGAGAAAAAAAGACTCCGGTGATGAAACCGGCTCAAAAGAAAGAAAAGAGCTACTCTAATCAATCAAAAGCAAACATGAAAGAAAAAAACATAACCTATAAGGGTATTTATCCTAAAGGGAGAGTTCTAAAATGACTAAAGGAAGATGAAAAGACTTGGTAGTGCAGTAACCGGGTACTTTCTGAATAGGAATCAAGAATATACCTACGTGACCAAGTAGTACTTGGTCAGGTCAAACAGTATGCAATCACCTTTTTTTCCTGTATCCAAAGGGGCATATGGCCAGAAGGCTTGCCTACGTCCCCCCATATAGCTTCAAGACAGTAAACCGCCGAAGTGAAGGGTGGGTAAGCATTTGGCTTATTTTATTTTCTGCTTTTTTCTTTTATTTTGGAAAAGTACCCAATGAAAAAGAAAAGAAAGGAGATGAAAAATCATGAATGCAATGCTAATACCGATGATAAATTTAAGACAAGAACAGTTGAAACATTTTTCAAGTTTAACTCGCTTTCTAAAAAGAATCCCCAGTGGAGTTGCCACTGTGAGGAACCCCTCATTCAAAAAATTCGCCTCCCTCGTTCTTTTATGATTTATTTTAAAACACGCTCTTAGTTTTTAAAAGAAAAAGTAGTTAGTTTTTATGTTTTGAAAAGAGAGCCTCCCCCAACTGCGTCTGTGTTAAAGGCCGCACAATTGGAGTCGCCACTTGGTTTTTGGAAAAACTAAGAAACCAAAACTTTCAAGAAACTAGTCCATCCTTACCAGAGATAGTGGTTCGGGAGCTAGGTTACGAAAGGAGAAGGTGTTAAGCACCCCTCTCGCCCAATCCGAATATTGGCCTTTACTTAACCGTTTTTTTTTTGTTCTTATCTTAAATTTATCGAAACCAACACATACAGAAAAGGAGTTGAAGAGAGAACATTAAAAAGAAAACAAAGAAGTAAAACTAGAGGTTTTCTATGTATACTTACACTTGAAGGCATGTCAAATGGGAGATGGCAGCATATTAGTACAGTTGATGCATATAAAATATACTGTCCAAAACAGAAAAGATATAGAAAAAAACTACTAGGAGCCACTGGTTTCAAGAAGATGTGGCACACGCCACCTCTAACCTGGCGCGTGCCATCTAGACATGGCGTGCACCATCTGGACATGGCGTGCGCCATTTTTGGGCTCTCTAAAAATGGCGCGCAACACTATAGAAGAGTGAGCTCAACACTCAGAGGCCCAAAATGGACTACTATTTTAAGAAAATAGTGTGCACTTGCGTGCAAGTGTATTTTTATACGAAAAGAAAAATAGAAAGATAGTATTTTAATAGAAATTCCAACACGTAAAAAATATGTAGGAAAGGCTATTGGAAAGCCACTGGTTGCAAACATGAGGTGGCGCGCGCAACCTCATAACCTAGCGCGCGCCATCTGGACATGGCGTGCGCCACCTTTGGGACCTCTGGAAGTGGTGCGCGTCACTATGGAAGAGTGAGCTCGAAATTCAGAGGCCCAAAAAGGTCTACTATTTTAAGAAAATTGTGTGCTTTCGTGTGTGGGTGTTTTTATATATAAAAGAAAGCAAGAAATATGGCAATTCATGTGAGGTCTTCAACAATTAGTTGACGCCCTACACTTCAATGCATTTCTAAAGCTACTGAAAGGCTAAGAAGAAAGAAAAACATACTTTTCTCAAATATGAAAAAAATATGCTTGAACAGAAAATAAAAAAAAACAAAGCCGGGTGGAACGAGGCCAACGACCTCTGTCTCCCCTTTTACCGAATATAAAGAAGTTTAAGAAAGAAAATATGATGGGTAAATGAAAGAGATAAGAAAAAGGGGGATTTACCGTATATCCCAGAAGAATGGTGAAGTTTCAAGCAGTTCTGAAATTTTATCCTCAAATACGGAGCATCCTCGGGAAGCCATCCGTGCAGTCTTTGAGTCATCAGAGTCCTTCTAATGTAGGGGATTCTGGATTGGTTAGTCTTAGTTTCAAGTTTCGAGAATTTCTTATGCTTAAATTTATATTTTTGCGAAGGTTTGGCTTATATACGAGTTGGGATTCAATTCTACAAAGGTTTGATGCTCAGAGAACTTTTATGTCCGAAATAAGGGAGGCAAGGTCTCCTATTTATAGATTTTGGGTGAGGAGTTGTCTTGGAGCCAAAGTTTTCTCTCAAAGTGGCGTACGCTAGGTTGATGTTGCGCGCGCCAGGTTTAAATGTGGTTTGAGATTTCAAGTAGCGTGGTCAGGGTACGAAAAATGGTAGTGGCATGGCGCCATGTTGGAAGGAAGTGGCGTGGTTTTGAACAGGCGTGGGGTTCTTTGGAGGAAAGTGACGTGCGCCACTTAGAGGTGGCGCAGCGCTGGGTGGCGCTGCACCAAGGGGTATTTTTTGTATTTTGGGTGTCTTGGGGGTTTTCTTTAGACTTTTGGACTTGTACAGATCCTCTTTCGATGCGGCTGATGTATGCATTCATCATCAAAAGCTTACGAAACCATCTTATATTCGGTTTAGTCAAAATTGGAATGTCTACAGTTGTCCCTCTTTGACAGAACTCTCACCGCAATGCGTGGGTGAGTGAATGTCAAAGTACCATAGACAGTCCATTTTGATTAAACCGTTCTTAGGCTAACAAAAAAAACAAAAAAAAAACAAAAGGAAACATGCAAAGCTATCCTTTTAAGGTCATGAGTGGACCGTGTGCTCAGTTTAAAGTCATGCTGGATTGCGTACCCAATTTATAGTCGTATCGGACTGCGTGCGTAATTTAGAGTCATGTAGGACTGCGTGCGTAGTTTAGAGTCATGCAAGACTGCGTGCCCAGTTTAGAATCATGTCGGACTGCATGCGTAGTTTAAATTCATGTAAGACTGTTTATTCAGTTTAAAGTTATGTCGGACCGCGTGCGTAGTTTAAAGTCATGTAGGACTCAAGGTACTCATTTTAATGTTATGAGACGGACCCAAAAGCACTCAATTTAAGGTCGTGAAATGGACCTTCTTTGGAATCCTAGGGTGTGAGAACGAAGCTTGTCATGAGTAGCCGGAGGATTTCAATGATAGAAAATGATTTTTATAAGTTTCTTTCATCGAGGACGGACCCCAAATTTTAGAATTTTTTAATTTGAAACTTATAAAATGACGAATGGGAGGCGGACACATGGCTCATGCCATGTGTCTCTGGATGAGTTGGCATTACAAGGAGGGAGGTGGCGCAGCACCACATATTGACTGGACCTCCCAGTACACGAGGGGAAAGTGGCGTGGTGCTATGTGATGATTGTGTTGCCCTGGCGCCCGAGGAGTGAAGTGGCGTAGCGCTAGGTGATGATTGGGGTGACCGGGTGCACGAGGAAGGAAGTGGCGCAACGCCATTTGTGAAGGAGGGAAGTGGCGTGCCACTAGGAGGGAAGTGGCGCTCACCATGTGCATCAAGGGTCGCGAATTTTGTTTAAGTTCGGATGGTGGTTCATTTCGTCCGTACGTGAAACTCCGACACTCTCCGCTCTCTCTACACTCTCTTACTCTCTACTTCTGACCTACTTCCGACTTTCGACCTTCTCAATGGAAAACAACGAGAATCATATGGCTAGCGGCGAGAAGCCCAGCCAAGGTAGTGCGGGTCACGAGACAAATCCTGCTCTGGTGGTTCCGGTAGACATCACGGTAGTCCCCGCATAGTCTGGTGGGACCCGGAGCACTGATTCCTTTTTTAGGAATCTAGATTCCTTTGTATTGCTGCTTGGGGGCTCTCATTCCAGCCATTCCCAGCATCTGGAGGGCTCTCAGCATTCCACTACGATGGATGGTTTGCTCGATGATGCCGATGTTGCCCGGGTTGTGAAGGAGAGCGTACCCTCCGAGCACCACACTGAGGAGCCAGCGGTGGACAGCCATCAGGTCCTAGATCCTTTCTGTGGGGTTCTGGCTAGAGAGATGCCAGGGGATTTCAACCCGGTGAGGTACGACCCTCTGGCCTATTATTGAGAGTTTCTGCCAGCTTCCCGCTTCTACTATACCGACACCAGCACAGACTCGGATCTGCTGCTTTGATCTCATAGTTTGCATCTCTCGGTGTCGAACCTTCAGGTATGTCTATTTTCTATTTCTGTTTAATTAAACCAAATAAAATCAAAAAAACTTAAAAAAATCATGGACTTAAGATGTATGCACAGGGTAGGCCCGTAGCGTTTTGGATGGATGATTTCTCGAAACACCTAAACAATTTTGAACTTAGAAACTTTGTATGCCTAGGATGAATCCCGTATTTCTCGTTCCATCTTTTTGCATATGTGTATTTTTTTGGTTTTTTGCCATTGGGTTGCGTGTAAACGTTTTCCCCGGTGATTTTTTTTGTCCCTAGATAACGTTTTCACATTTCTCGAGGGGAATTTTGTTTATTTTATTTTTAATTAATTCAAAACCTTACTTTGTATCCCTAGATAACGTTTGCACATTTTTCTAGGAGATTTATGATTTTTAATTAATCCCGACTCGGGTTACGTATCAATGTTTCCCGAGAAGGAAGGGCTTCCCTTCGATCTACCCGATCTGATGTAACGCATTGGGTCCTACGCTTGATGACTTAATGGACGTTTCGAATGGTCCCATCATGGCTGGATCTCTGTTCGTCACGACCAATTTAGGTTGTTTCGTACATATTCTCGAGGAAATTAACTGAGCTATTTTTGTCCCTAGACAAATATTTGCATATTCTTCTAGGTTCTTTTTTAATATTTTTAATTAATTCTGACTCGGATTACGTATTAACGTTTCCCGAGAAGGAAGGGCTTCCTTTCGATCTGCCCGATCCGGTGTAATGCATTGGGTCCTACGCTCGACGACTTAATGGACGATCTGAACGTTCCCATCTTGGCTGAATCTTTGTTCATCCTGACCAACTTTAGGTTGTGTCATACGTATTTCTGAAGGAATTAACTGGTCTATTTTTGTCCCTAGATAAATGATTGCACATTTTTCTAAAGGGTTTTAATATTTTTAATTAACTCTGACTTGGGTTACGTATCAATGTTTTCCAAGAAAGAAGGGCTTCCCTTCGATCTTCCCGATCTGGTGTCACGCATTGTGCCTGCGTCTCGTGGTCTTATGGTCCGAATGCGTCCCATTTTGGCTAGATCTCTGTTTGTCCCGACCAACTTTAGGTTGTTTCGTACATATTCCCGAGGGAATTAACTGATCTATTTTTTTCCCTAGAAAAATGTGCAAACATTTTTCTAGGGGTTTTTAATATTTTTAATTAACTCTGACTTAGGTTACGTATCAACGTTTCCCGAGAAGAAAGGGTTTCCCTTCAATCTGCCCAATCTGGTGTAACGCATTACGCCTGCCTCTCGTAGTCTTACAGTCCGAATGCGTCCCATTTTGACTGGATCTCTATTCGTCCCAACCAACTTTAGGTTTTGTCGTACGTATTTTTGAGAAAATTAACTGATCTTCTTTCGTTCCTAGATAAATATTTGCACCTTTTTTTAGGGTATTTTTAATATTTTTAATTAACTCCGACTTGGGTTACG
>JAUTBS010322780.1:0-10723 GCA_032361285.1 Aequorea victoria | reverse complement strand
CGGTAAATATTAAATTATGTTGAATGGTTGTCATTAGAATAACCCTAAATATTATATGTACGTCTCTTAACGACCCGGGAATTTCGGGGCGTTACATGTCACCATCACAGTGTTAACATTGAGCTCACCCCTCGCCTCTTTAATGAAATTCTTGATATTCCTGAGGGTGAAATATATGTCAGTTATAATTAAAGACCAATTGAGTATAAAGGTTTCTCATTTGCAGATTCTGTTAAAATTATTTTTGAAAATGAGAGTATTGATGCTACCAAGCCTTTAGAAGCCAACTCTCTCAAACTCGAAATGAGAATCCTACACCATATGGTAAACCACATTCTTGTACCTCAAATGGGCAAGTTTGGGGATATTACCTATTTTCATATTTTTATCATGTGGTGTATTTTAAACAACAAAAGCCTCAATTTGCGTCATTTATTTATCTCACACATGTTACATGCCTACCATCGATCCAACACTTCCCTTCCTCATGGGATGTTATTGACTAAAATCTTTTGCCATTTTGGCATTGATCTCTTAAATGAGAAGGTGGTACTTTTCTCTAAAAATAATTTGTATGGATCTGCTACTCTCAAACACATGCATATTGTTAAGGTTGAGGGTGTATGGATCACACAACGTAGAGGTACCACTTCTTCAGTTGGTGTACCCACTCCTGCTGTTACATCTGCATCTCATTTTGATCCATTTATCCCCATTGATCTTGATTCACCTATTGCTCCTCCTGTTTTACCTCAAGTTGTTCCTCCTCATCCATCTATTCTTCCAGCTGCATCTTTTTCATCTGCTCCACCTATTTCAGTTGATCTCACTGAGGTTGTCTCTTTGCTTCAAACCCTTTCATCTTCCTTCAAATCCTTCGAAGAAAGAGTGTGTGTAAACTTCTTTGACTTAAATCACTATGTCATGAACCTCATAGAACGAGTGAATGTCATGGAAGAAATGACTCGCAGTCTCAAGCAGGATGTTGAATTTGCTACTAACTATGGATGAGACTTGTCAACGACATTGGAAACTAGTCTTCACTACGTTGTCAGTGTAAATCAGTCTGTCTTCCAAGAACTACGCAATGAATATGACACCAATACGCAGAAGATTGAAGAAAATTTGGCAGAAATGAAAGCAGAAGAAATTGCTACATCCACACCTAAAGAAGACAAGGAGATTCGAAAGAAACGTGAAGCAGAAGAAGCTCTTAAAGCTTTTAAGAAATATGGACGACGATGAGCCTTAATTCTGTTTTTAATCTATATTTTTGCTCTGATGTAATTTTTTTTGTTTGTTGCTCTGACATTTCCATATTGCTATATTTTTTGGATGAATGTCATGTTCTCTTTTGCTCTGATACTCTCCTCTCTTTCTTACCTTTTTGCCATGAAAAATGGGAAGAAATAAAGAAACTAAATTGGTTTGATTTGAAATAGTGATTAATTTGATGATTAATTTAATCAAATACTTTGTTAAATGATTAATTAACAAACGGGGAGTAACAAATAGAAAAATAATGCTTGATACCTTGTGAATTCATATTATACTCTGATCATATTCTGTCATTCTCAAATTATGCTATGATCATACCTTGCGTTTAATTCTACTTTTACAGTGCTCTGATCATACTGGTAATTTTTTTTTCATAGCTCTGCTACTTCTTTCATATATTGATTTTAAATGCTTAAATACATTCTATGCACATATTCAGGGGGAGTTTCATACTTTTCTATATTTCGTTTATCTCCTCAACAAATTAATAATTGTTATAGTCAAAAAGGAGCAGATTGTTAGCCCAAGGGTTGTTCAATCAAGCTCATTTTCGATTTTGACATATAAAAATATATTGATTTGATGTTTACTAATAGTTGAGTGTGCATTAGTAAGTCTTTTCAGAAATTGAAGGCACTAAAATTAAATATTGTTGAAGAACAAGTATATCTTGGTTGTGAGCCTACATATCAGTTTTCAAGGAGATACAGTACACTGAAGAATCACAGTTTCAAGGTTGAGTCGATACCTGCAAAGGATGAGTCAACACAAAGCTCCTACAGACAGTTGAGTCGACACCTGTAAAGGATGAGTCAACACAAAGCTCCTACAAGCATTTGAGTCGACACCCATGACATATGAGTCGACACTAGAGTGCTTCTAGTTTGGAATTCCTGAAGTTCAAGGATGAGTCGACACTAAAGTTAAAAATGTTGACACAAAACTCTTCCAATCAACACCTCATTTAAATTAAGTCGACCCTTTTGACAGAAAGTCTCTGATGTGTCGACACCTCCGAAGAAAGTATCGACACAACCCACATTCAATCTCAATGTGTCGACACCCAGACCATTTGTGTCGACACTGGCATGAAAATCCCAAATTTCCTGAAGCTTTCAACGGCTCTTTTCTCAGTATTTAATGCGCCATTAAAGCTCCCAACAGCTCTATACTTTCAACATCTATATAAGGATTAAAATTTGAAGTATCAAACAACTGGAGACCATCATTCTATTTTTTCTATTGCAAGAAAACCAGAGCATATCACTCATACTCATTTACTGCTCATTTACTGCTCTTACACACCACAGTTCCTAGTTTATTTCTCACCTTATTTATTGTAAATCCTTTTGAGAGTGAGTGAACACTTATTGCTGTGAGCTATTTACTGTTGTAATCTTCTCACACAAGGAGAAGAACACACTACAACACTTGTTAAAGAATTTTAGTTACTCTTTGCCTAAAAGAAGGTGATTTCGATTCACCCTATGAAGAATTCGGTTGTACTGTGATTTCAATTCACCCTCTGAAGAATCTGCTTGTATTGTGGCTTTGATTCTCCCATTTGAAGAATTTGTTTTAGTGGATTAAAATTCCCAAGGTGCTTGGAGAGTGGACGTAGGTCAAGTGAACCGAACCACTATAAATCTGATTGTAACTTTTCTTCCCTAAACTTTTTACTTTCAGCATATTAAAGAGTTTTCGGAAAAAAAATTAAGTTTGCCAAACAACCCATTCACCCCCTCCCCCCCCTTTGGGTTAATTTTGGGACAACGGATAGTTTTATTAAGTTTTCTGTGAAAATATAGTTTATTGACGCTAGATATTACGACAATTAGGAGTGTCTCAAAATTGGGTCGCTCCTGCAAGAGGAAATGCATCGAATCAATTTGAGGTATTCGAGAGAGTGCAATGTGAGTGTGTGGTGAGCTCTGTAAAGAGGAAGAGAGAAGAGCATGAGAGAGAGCCACGAGGTTGAGAGATACAGAGAAAAATAAAGAGTTTCAAAGGGAGTTAATTGAGTGTGAGTGAGAGATTTTCTCTCTCCTCTCTCCATTGTATCTTAACCGTTGATATAAATTTTTGCTCTTCGTGGACGTAGGTCAAAGAGCGAAACTGCGTATTTCTTTGGTATTTCATGTGTGTGATTAAGTTTTTGGGACAATGGATGGTCCTAACAAAGTGGTATCAGAGCATAAGTGAGGCATCAATGGGATTCAGAAATTTTGCCAGAACTAAACTTGATCAAAATCAAGTTTTGATCACACCACTGGCTCCGTCTCACTGAGATGATCGCGACGGAGCAAAGAATGATGCCATTAGACCACGCACGCGCCCTCATGCGCCACCGCAAGATATGCGCGTGGGCTTCACTCGCCCCATGCATTTTCTTCGACTGTTTGGCGCACCCGAACCTGACCTAGTGACCCGCGAACCAAACTGCGCACTAGAGCCGAGCCATGAGCTATTTTCAAGCCTCCTTTGACTTTGACCATGAGAATTTGACTGAGCCTTTGACCAACATATATTTTGACTTTCGAATGCGAGAAATTGACTTTTTATCGTGATATTTTGATATGAAACAAAGGTATTACCTTTGTAGCAAAGGTATTAATTTTCTATCTCTATATTTTTATAAAATCAATCCAAATATTATTTGTACAGCCGATATTTTGACCGTTTCTCATGAATTTTTACTATTACCTCATAAGTCTCTGCCTAGGTATTATTCCCATTAATAAAAAGTGTGAGATCCACATTCTAGCCACATAGTAGAGATGGAAGACACTGCTCCAGGTGCTATGATAAAGATTACGGCCTCAAGTTTTGCAATATGGAAGCCACGAATGGAGGATAGTCTATATTGCAAAGACTTGTACGACCCTGCTGAAGAATGAAGGTGCGAAACTCGCTGGAAAGACAGATGTCAAATGGACAAAGATGAACCAGAAGACTATTGGTCTCATCCGATAATGGATGGACCATAGCGTATTTCATCACATCGCTCAGGAGACGAGCACATATAGCCTTTGGAAAAAATTATAGTCTATGTACCAGTCCAAGACAGCACGAAACAAAGCCCTATTGATGAGATGACTTGTGAACCGAAAGCTAAAGTTTGGGAGTTCTATTTCCAAGCGCACCAGCGAGTTTCAGAATCTGGTTAACCAGCTAGCAATTGTCGAGATGAAGCTTGATGATGAGATGCAAGCACTATTGCTTTTCATCTCCTTACCAGACAATTAGGAGACATTGGTGGTTTTTCTCAGCAACTCAGCACCAGAGAGAAAGTTGACCATGAATATGGTCAAAGACACTTTGTTCAATAAAGAATCTAGGAGAAAGGATATGGGCATGGACCAGTCACACACCCTTATCATGGAGAATCACAAAGAACAAAGAAAAAAGAAAAAAACACAGAAAGGAGCAGAGGCAGAAGCAGAGGTCCGAGAAGGTCTCAGGATAACAGTAAATCCAGAGACAATAGAAGTTAGTCCAAATCCATAGTCAAATGTTACGGATATGGCTAGGAGGGTCATATCAAGAGATTCTACAGATTTAAGAAAACTGAAGCAAGATAAAACCTTAATCAACATAACTCAGATGACACCAGAACATCATCTGTTGTACAGGGGACGTTAGTACTCTCTGTCAATGAAGAATGTCTTCACTTTGCAAACCATGATACAGAGTGGAATATCGATATAACAACCTCTTATCATGTCACTCCCCAGAGAGAGTTCTTCAGTTCATACAAAGATGGAGATTATGGTACTGTTAGAATGGGCAACACCAGCCATTCTAAGATCGTGGAAATTGGGAATATATCTATCCAAACCAGTATTGGGAGTAGGATGGTGCTCATAGATGTGAGGCATGTTCCTGATCGGTGCCTCAATCTGATATCAAAAACTATTTTGGATCGACTGGGATATGAGAACTACTTCGATAATGGTTACTGGAAGCTGACAAAGGGATCGTTGATTATTGCCAGAGGGCAGACATGTTGTACATTATATAAGACTCATTTGAAAATTTTCTCAAAAAGCCTCAATGCAAATGAAGACGAGGCTTCACCAAATTTGTGGCACAAGAGGCTGGGATATATGAGTCATAAAGGCTTGGAGATTTTGGCAAAGATGTTTGTCACTCCTTTTGCCAAAGGTATTCCTTTAAATCATTGTGATTTCTACCTATTTGATAAACAACATAGGGTTTCATTCATTTTTTCTTCTAAGAAAAGATCAGAGTTGTTAAGTTTGGTACACTCAGATGTATATGGCCCTATTGAAGTGGATACTTTTGGAGGAAGAAATTATTTTCTTACTTTTATTGATGATGCATCACGGAAACTATGGGTATATTTTTTGAAGACCAAGGACGAGGTGTTCTAGTATTTTTAGAGATTCCATATCATGGTGGAACGAGAGACCATGAAGCATTTGAAGTATCTCGCACGGACAATGGTGGCGAGTATACTTCGAATGAGTTCAAAGCCTATTGTGCTAATCGAGGCATTCAGCATGAGAAGATTGTACCCGACACCGCACAACATAATAGAGTTGCTAAGAGAATGAACTACACCATTACAGAGAGAGTCAGATGCATGCTCAGAATGTCCAAGTTACCCAAACCATTCTAAGGAGAAGCTGTTAACACTGTTTGTTATCTTATCAATAGATCACCATTAGTTTCACTAAATTTCGAGACACCCGAGAAGGCCTGTTCTGGCAGAGATGTTTCTTATTCTCATTTGAGAGTATTCGGGTGTAAGGTATTTGCTCATGTATCCAAGGACCAAAGATTCAAGCTTGATGACAAGTGCACACCATGCATCTTTGTGGGTTACGAACATGAAGAGTTTGGATTCAGAAATGAAGAAAGTGATCTGCAGTAGAGATGTGGTGTTCCACGAGAACCAAACGATAGAAGACTTTAGGAGAAGCCAACAAAATCTCAAGTTTTCAATGCCCCAAACATTATTCCAAATCTTATACAACCACATGCCACCGATGAAGTATAAGATGAAAATCTAGAAGTGGATGAAGAGGGTGTTGAGCAGGGGGAGCAGACCCCTCCACCAGAAGTCAAAAAACCCTAGTTAAGGAGAACGTCCAGAGAGCATAGACCGTCGACCAGATATCCTGCTTTTGAATATATTTTGTTGACAAATGAGGAAAAGCCAGAAGGCTATCAGGAGGCACTGACCCACAGAGAGAAAAGTCAATAGAAGCAATTAATGGAAGAGGAGATGACTTCCCTACAGAAGAATCAGACCTATGACCTGGTAGAACTTCCAAAAGGTAGAAAACCATTGAAGAACAAATGGGTCTACAAGCTAAAAAAGGATGGAAGCGTAAAGCCAGTGAAGCACAAAGCCCTCTTAGTTGTAAAAGGTTTTAGTCAGAAGAAATGTATTGATCTTGATGAGATTTTCTCTCAAGTAGTTAAAATGACGTCTATTAGAGTTGTTTTGGGAATGGTTGCTAGCATTAACTTGGAGATTGAACAATTAGATGTGAAGACCGCTTTCCTCCATGGGAATTTGGAGGAAAAGATCTACATGGAACAACCCAAAGGATTTGAAGTACAAGGGAAAGAGAACTTAGTCTATAAGCTGAAGAAGAGTCTCTACGGGCTGAAGCAAGCACCGAGACAATGGCAGAAAAAGTTTGACTCATTCATGGTGGGTCATGGTTACAGAGGGACTGTTGTAGATCAGTGCGTGTATGTTAAGAGATTCCCTAATGACAACTTTATCACCCTTTTACTCTATGTTGACGACATGTTGAATGTTGGCCAGGATGCTACAATGATTAGAAGTTAAAGAATGAGTTGTTCAAGTCCTTTGACATAAAGGACTTAGGCCCAGCACAACAGATTTTGGGCATGAAGATTATTTGAGACAGGAAGGCAAAGAAGTTGTGGCTATCACAGGAAAAGTACGTTGAACGTGTGATTGAAAAGTTTAACATGAAAAATGACAAGCCTGTTAACACTCCGCTAGCTAGTCACTTTACGTTGAACAAGAATACGTGTCCCTCTTCCATAGAAGAGAAAGAGAAGATGGAGGCAATCCCCTACTTCTCAGCAGTAGAGAGTTTAATGTATGCTATAGTCTGTACCCGGCCATAGATTGATCACGCTATTAGCGTTGTAAGTAGGTTCCTGTCCAATCTAGGAAGAAATCATTGGGAAGTCGTCAAGTGGATTCTGAGATACTTGAAGGGTACTTCGAAGATGTTCTTGTATTTTGGGGGAGCAGATCCAGTATTGGAAGGTTTTACAGATGCTGACATGGCAGGCGATCTTGATGGCCGAAAGTCAACATCTGCGTTTCTGCTCACTTTCGCATGGGGAGCTGCATCATGATAGTCCAAGCTATAAAAGTGTATTACTTTATCCACAATCGAGGCTGAGTACATAACCGTTGTTAACGCCAGAAAGGAGATGTTGTGGTTACATCGATTTATTCAAGAATTAGGTCTGAAGCAGAAAGAGTTCAAGGTGCATTGTGATAGTTATAGTGCTATTGATCTAAGCAATAATTCAATGTATCACTCCCGTACAAAGAACATTGATATTCGTTATCACTAGATATGCGAAGCCATAAAGAAGCAGCAGTTGAAGATTGTGAAGTTCCACACCGACAAGAATCTTGCAGATATGATGATGAAAGTCGTATTCAGAGACAAGCTCAATGTTTGCAGAGATCTAATCGGGATGGAATCTAACTGAGGAGTCCAGAGACACTCCCTCTCCTACGGGTGTGGAGGGGGAGAATTGATGGGATCCACTCCTATAGAAGAGTTTAGTTTTCTCTTCGTTTGCGCCGTCTGCGCAGACCTTGTTGAATTATGCACACCTCCTGCACACCAACGCCAAAGTTCAAAGATTGCATTATTCAGTTCTGGAGATTTCTTGTGTGTTCAATGATCTCCCTCGTCGCCTATAAATTGGGTCATTCCTACAAGAGGAAGTGCATCGAATCAATCTGAGGCATCCGAGAAAGTGCAATGTGAGTGTGGTGATTTCTGTAAAGAGATAGAGAGAGAGTAGAGCGTGAGAGAGAGCTAGAGGGTTGAGAGAAATAGAGAGTTTCAGAGAGAGGTAATTGAGTGTGAGTGAGAGAGAATTGCTCTCTCCTTTCTCCATTGTATCTCAATCATTGATATAAATTCTTGCTATCTGTGGACGTAGGCCAAAGAGGCAAACCACATATTTCTTTGGTGTTTCATGTGTGTGATTGAATTTCTGGGACAATGAATGGTCCCAACACCTAATACGCCTTAAAAAGGTCACAAACCAGACACGTCCGAAAGAGGGGCACCCGCCTAATACGACAGCGCTCCGATAGATATACCACAATTACGACCCCCACACCATTCAAGGGCATGGGAAAAATAAATTAAAAAGAAGTAAAATCTACCGATCGAAACTTCACCTCAAAAGCTAAAAGAAACTTAGTGAACCGTAGAGATCACAAATAGAGCACATCACAGCTCCCACGTTTTTAACAGAAAGCGTCATAAGTTCTCACTAACACGAACGAGAAATTGGAGAGAAAGAGGGGGAACCATGACCCATAAATTAAGCCAAATTTAGGATCTCGAGATGGAACCTATAGCCCTCAACAATAAGCTCCTCACAAAACAAAAGAATGTATCAGAACCAAACCTATCCACCAAATGAATCCAGACTTCAAAGAAAAGTAGATCAAGACGTGAGCCCAGGAGCACATATCATGTTACTCCATATATCATGGAGTCGAGCATGATAAGAAAATAAGCCAAACACAGTAAGAAGCCATCTTCCTTGCGTAGCCCGCAAGGACAGAATAAAACATGCAGCTATCCCACCATGGCCAAAGGAGAGCATCAGATCCATTGCAATCTCAGGGGGGTCAGGGTTGGTAGAACCCCTGACCGAAACACCATAAGATGCAGAGCTAGGTCAGCCCCAAAGATAGCCTCGGATTATAGAAGATAAAGCCTACCCCCTAAGCAAATTGCTCCCTCAGACCCAACACCGCAAATATCACTTTTGAACTCCAGCAAACCCAAACGAACAATCCATGGGGAGCACAACCCCAACATGCTAGATCCAAAAAACTAACAAAAGGGAAACAATGTCCCGTTTATCAAGGAACAAACCGAGGGGATAGGAGGGACCAAAGGCGTAATATTAGAAACTCGGCAAGTGCACGGGTCAAGAGTGGATGGACCCCTACACCACATACAAAACGAGTAACGGACCAGCCCCAGAGAGAACCCTGGAATAGAGAGAGAAAGGCCATCCCGCGCAAAAAATCACCTAAACAAAATCTGTCATCGGGTCCGAACACAAGAAGCTCGCATTGCCTAAGCTCATGAACAAGCAATAGAACCTCAATTGAAGACCAAACACCTCCTTAGTCAATGCCCTACACAAATCTCCAAGCATATCCGACATCAAGTCAAGCACACAAGGAAACTATAATGCGACTGAAAACAAAGAGCACCAACAGAATCCTCAAAAACTCAGCAAACACAAGGGTCCAAGGGTGGATGGAAACCCCATACCATGCCCTAATAGTGCGCAGTGGACAGATCATTCCCACAGAAAAAACCTTGAATCATCGAACGTGAGAGTCATCATGTGTATCATCAAGACACATCCCTAGAAAACCCCAGATCAAAGAAAGAAAGCCCAACCACCTAAACACACTATGCCATCGAGTCCGATCACAATAAACTTGCACTGTCGAAGCTCATGAGCAATCCACAATCCCCAATGGAAGCCCAAACATCACCTTGATCAAGGTCGTACACAACTCTCCAGGCATACCAGGAAAGTTGTATCACGGCCGAAAAAATATAAAGCCCCTCAAGGCTCATTGGAAGGAAAGGATCATAGTAAAGGCTCACCGAAAGCATGGAATGCGATAGGCACTCCTTCATCAAAATCATGTATGTGCACCTACCAAATAAGTTCATTGTTAGAATTGATGTGGGAACCAAGAGAAAGAAGAGAGAGTTGAGAGAATTATTCTGATGATGAAAAGAAAAAGCAACCAAAACTAGGTTAACTCCCTTATCACTGTTATTTATACTATGAGACATAAATATATATAAGTATAATAATACCCCTCATTTAACACTCCCCCTCAAGTCGATGCATAGATATTTCTCATGCCCAACTTTCATACGTGGGGTGAAATACCTTGCTACTAAGTCATTTTACAAAAATATCTGCTAATTGATCTGCAGACTTGATAAATGGCATACAAATAGAATCTTTGCATAAATTCTCTTGAATGAAGTGTCTATCGATTCAATATGCTTCGTTCTATCATGTTGTACGGGGTTATGAGCAATGTTGATGGCAGTTTTATTGTCGCAATACAACTTCATAGGCTTTTCACACTCAAATCCCAAATCCTGTAATAGAACCTGGAGCCACAGAA